>PYAF01005436.1:2009856-2080491 GCA_007407185.1 Glycine tomentella
CATTTAAAAAATATGCGAGAATACTATTTTTTGCATTTTAATAAAAACCTTTCCTCTTTACTTTCTTAACCATTACCTTTAGAATACAGGTTAACATTTACGATTAAAAAAAATAATCATATTTTATGTAAAAAAAATAAAAAGTAATTTTAATAAAAAAATTAAAAATAGGAAGATAATAAAATATAAAAAAGTTAAAGGTTAGAAAACTAAAACTCTACTAAAAGCAGCATCTAAAAATTATTACAAGTTACATCGAGTTTCATTAGTCTGATTCAAATTTCATTTATACTTATAAATATAAATTAAACTAAATAAAATTGTTGAGGCCATATTGAAGCGATTTTTAGTTGTAAGTTTCAAAAATTTTAAAAATAATTAGTTTTTGGTTTTAACATAAACTCATTTTGAAAGTTTATTATTTCAATAAAATTAGCTTAAAAGTGTCTTCATGTGATGGTGATATGGTTGATTCTGGATGCGTAGTGTCAATGGTTATGATGACGAAGACAATATCAATGATGATGGTAGTATTGACGATAATAATAAATGTCATTGTAAAACATAAGAAGTGTGTGTTTTAAAACTAAAGTTTAAATTGATATTTTTTTTTGTTTTGAAATATAATGTAAAATATATGAAAATTAGTTAAAAAGTGTTTCAACTCTAATTTGTTAGGATGTGTTGATAACGCTTTTGGGAATTTTATATATAAGTTTCTTTGAGTATTTTAGAATATCTCTAATGGAGGTGTTTACATGAGGTATTTAACAATTTTTTCATTGGATGACTTAATAATGTGTTGTTTAAGTGAGTTAGACACAACCGTTGCTTTATTGATTTGTACTATAAAAAAATCACTCTTTGAGTCACAAAATTTAAGGTGGCTCAAGTTTTTCTTTTTTACTAGGTTACTTAAGATACGCACTCACTCTAAAACAATAACTTTAGCATTGAATTATTTTTTGGATAAGTTTTTAAATCCGTGGCATTTATAGAATATACAAATTTAAGATAATCAACTCATTTAAACAATCTAAGTATTGCAAATACTCTTATAAACTACTTTCCAAGAGAGAGAAATGACTATGAACATATGTAATTTTTATTTTACTTTTATTAGCTTAAATATATTTTTAATCTCTTCAAATTTGAGATTTATCTGTTTTAGTCTTCCTTCCAAATTAAAATTTGTATTTTTTGATTCTTCTAATTCGTGAAATATTTTTTTAGTTTATTCTCTGTGGTTTTTGATAGTTTGAATATATAATTTGGGACAATTTTTTATCCTAAAAGATATTGAAAAACATTCCGTGAATTAAAACACTAAAAGAATAAAAACTTTAATTTAATTAAAGAAACTAAAAACATATTTATTTATTTCCTTTTTTTGGTGAAGGATGGCGGGGAGCGTGAAAGGCTGGAACGTGAGGTTATAAACAAAACATTTTGCATGCTTTAAGGCATCAATCATGACATTGATAATCGATTAACCAAACCAACGGAACACACTGTTTTTAGTATGCCACCAATACATTACGTAGGGTTCGTTGACTCCTTCTTCCTAATTCCTATTTATATTCTATTTTATATGGTAAATGATTGCGAGTGTACTTAAAGGATTGATTAAGAAATTTAAAAAGAAAAAATATTTATTAAGATACGTAAAATTTTATTATTATAAATTTTTATAAAAGTAAACAATTTTTCTTTTAAATTTCGTAAAATATTTTAAAAGCACGTATTAGTGAGAACTATATTTTATATATAGTTCCCTTCTTCTCTCTCGCATACTCATTCTTAACCTCAACAACTCACTCAACCAACGTGACAGGGAAATGGTTGCACCTGCGAGGCCTCAGTTCGTTCTCTTCGGATCCTCCATCGTTCAGCTTAGTTTCAGCCATGGCGGTTGGGGTTCCCATCTTTCTGACATCTACTCTCGTAAGGTACTACTCATTAACTCATCACTCTCTCATTCTGTTATTGCTTTCAACACGAAAATTGTCTTTTCTCCTATTACCCTGATGAGTGATTTCTTCCATTGTTGTTGTTGGTGACCAATATAATTACAATATCATATCATATCATGCATCCTCCCATGTCATGTGATGCGATTTCCTCAACGCCACTCTTCGCTTTCTTTCACTTTTCCCATGGAGGGTTTCATTCATTGGCTCATCTATGGGGATACTTACCAATTCTTCAATTTTAAAAGCTAGTTTGGTTCTTTGTTCTAATTCCCATCACACATACGTTATTTGAGCTCTCAGAAAACTACTCCTCGTTGATTCTCACCTGGGACTGAGAGGCGAGGCTTTAAAAAAACGTTATGTGGCTGCAGTTTTGGTCTGAAAGTCAGGATTTTTTTAGTGTCTGCAATCGCAATAGTGGTCACATTTGTTCACAATTTCTCATAATATCAAGTGCCACTGCAACCCAGAATTTAAAACCTTGCTGAGAGACATCTCGGGGCTGGTGAAAAAGTATCCTTGTAGCTTGACTTTTTCATGGCTTGTTCAGAAAAGTCCCAATAGTGGTTGGTCGCAGTGAAAATGGACTTCGACCCCAGGTGAACCTTAATGGCAATGTTGGGGACTGGAATCTTAAAGTCACCATTCTGGAAAAAGTTTTACTTTTTTACCGAATCACCACCCGGTTGAAGGGTAGTTTCAGTACTATGTTTGTGGGGGGATACCCAGTCATAGACAAGAAAGAAAAAAACAAAATCCTCTTTTTGGTCCTTGACAGTTTGGGCTCTTTGATCCTGGAAAATATGCGATGTTGATTTAATCCCTCAATAATAAAAAGAAACATCAAATCACCCTTTACGTACAAACTATGATGAGATTGAGGGATTAAATTTGTGATGTTTTTCTAATTTTCAGGAACTTAATTGATGTCAATTTCTTCAAAGGATTACAGTATTGTTGCTTATCTTTTAGGGACCAAATTGATGTCAACCCATTTTTTCAGGGATCAAAATGGTAGTTTACTCTAAAACAATTGTGGCAATACAATTATTGCTCAAATCTTATCTTTGACTTGTGTTGCATCTCATTAGTGGTGTATGATTTTCAAAACAAAGAAATGAATTTGAATAAATTTACTTTAGTGCATGAATGTTGATGATGCTAATTAAGCTTCAAGTGCAACATCATGGTTGACTTCTCTAGAAGTATTACCATTATTGCATTTGACTTAGTATTCCCTCATTTAAGGCAATTTAGACAAAGTTGTTCTTTACAAGAACTTGTAGGGGAAGGAAATAAGATGAAGTAAGAAGGCAAATTAAATCAAACTTCTCTTATCAATTAAAATAAACTTTTGCATATTAACTTATGAAAAACAGTTAAACGAAACGAAGAAGCTTCTAAAAATGTTGAGGTACATAAGTTGATTTTAACTTATGAGATGTTTAATTCATAACTTTTTTATTTTTTATTTTGTTTTCTTCTCCTTTAAGTACTTATTGAAAAGTTTATCCAAATTGAACCTTAATGAGTTTAATAATGGAAATTTGAAGAAGAAAATCATAAAGTTAGTCAATTATTTTAATTTGTAAATTCTTTTTGGTTGACTTTCTTTTTGGTTACTGTTATGTCTTTGTCCTGGTCATGCCTTCAAATTTTATATTTTACCCTTCCTAATGTTCTCCTAAAAGATGCTCTGAATGCTTACAAAGTAGGAAGCCTGTCCAAAGGTTGTATCCAGGCGTTTACATTTTAAAACTGTGAGTAAAGAGGAAAACCTAGGTACTAAGTAACCATGCACTCTCCTCTGTGCTTATCATGAACATTTTTTATTTTTGTTTCTCTTTGGCTGATGTAATATTAAGGAGAATAGTCATCTTTTACGTTATGACGGTGCAAAATTTCTTGGTGTAGGCAGACATATTGTTGCGAGGATACTATGGATGGAACTCACGACGTGCCCTCCAAATCCTTAATCAAGTTTTTCCAAAGGTATTGTACCTCTAAAGCAACCATTCACATGGCAGAGCTCAAAACCAAAATGATGCCTTTGTTGCAGCTATTCTTCACTTCAGCTGATGCTTGATTGATGTAGCCTGTAATTTAAAATAATTTATGGGTTGAAGCACAAAGTTTCTTGAAATGATATATTTTTTTCCCCAGTTCTTTATTCATGTTGACGTCCTAGTGGGATATCTTGCTAATTTTATACCCTTTCAATTCTTTCTTAATTAATTCCTTTGATAGTTTGATGTAGCTTATTATCCTGCCTACATTATATAATTTTCTGTATCCCACTTCCCAGGATGCTGCAACACAGCCTTCTCTTGTGATAGTTTATTTTGGAGGTAATGATTCCATGGGTCCTCATTTTTCTGGCCTAGGCCCTCATGTGCCTCTTCATGAATATATTGAAAACATGAGAAAGATTCTGATTCATATTCAGGTACTTCTGCTCTGTTAATCACCAAGATCTTTTGCTGTAGAGACACATATCTTCACTTTCAGACACAGAACACTAGACACTTCGTTTTCGTTAATATGGAAGCTAAACTATTTCTTTAAAACATCAAGATTGAGGAAATACACTTGACTCGAAGGCTTAAAGCAGCCATCACATTGATGTATATCTTACCTATCTTGGGTTCTCCAAAGTTGTTTCTCACATATTTCTCACTGGCATAGATTAACACAAATCAATAGCATATTCAATTATGAAATGTAGTTTGCCTGAGGTCATTATGTTCATATATAATTTTATATGACAAAACATATTTAAAATAGTTTGCTTGCAGAATTAAGATGTGGAGGTGTCAAGAAAATATTATGTGGATAATAGTGGACTGAATATTGTTTTACTTCATTTAGTGTCTTTTTCCAAATATTACCGAGCCAAACAAATCAGGGAAATATGAAAAGAGAAAACAGCAAAAAGAAAAGGGATATCTAAGAAAAAATGGTGAAAAATGATTTGCAGTAATGCAGGAATGGCAGCAGATTGTAATTTTCATATTGAAGAAAAATAAATCTTAAATATGATGATCTTTTGCCTACTATGATTATCATAAATGCATTTTAAAAGGGTAACTATTATTTGTAATTTAATATGAGGATATTAATCGTCAGGGTCTCTCTGAAAAGACACGTATCATTGTTCTCAGTTGTCCTCCAGTCAATGAGGAAAAAGTGCGTGCAAACACTAG
Organism: Glycine tomentella; assembly: GCA_007407185.1. Classification (NCBI taxonomy): domain Eukaryota; kingdom Viridiplantae; phylum Streptophyta; class Magnoliopsida; order Fabales; family Fabaceae; genus Glycine; species Glycine tomentella. Next base: position 2,015,033 of record PYAF01005436.1, read on the forward strand.
GTAGCTTGATGATATTTTTTTTCTCTCTCAATTTTTCATCTCGGTACGTGTGTTCAGATAACACCTTAAGTTCTAACCTTATGATTTTTATTCCCCTTTCTTAATCAGTGGAATTTTTAGTGAGCTGGTAAGAACAAATGAATTGTGCCAAAGCTACTCAGAAGCTTGTATTAAGCTATGCAAGGAACTGGATGTCAAAGTTGTTGATCTTTTTAATGCACTACAGAAGAGGGATGACTGGATGAATGTTTGTTTCACGTAAGCTTCTTTACCTTCTGCCTTTATCATTCTTTTTGTTTTTTTTTTCTAAATACCACAAAATTTCAGAACTGTCATATTGCAATCTAATTGTATAATACCCAAATCCTTCCCTAGCTCTTTGCAAGTATGCTGTGCTTGTTTCTTTGGAAGATGGTATAGGCCTGCAATCTTCCATCTTAAAAGCATACTGACTGATGCAATCTTCTGGTTAATTTAGACCTGCATCAGTCACTTGCTTGTAAGTTGTAACATCTTTTATTTTCCTCTTCACCTCACTGGTTAGTGGTTTGCATGTCCATAAAATTAAACTATTTTGATATTTGAAAGTTTGAGATGACATTAATTTTGTTTTTGATACTAATAGATAAGTGATATCAATTTAGTTCTTGAAAGTTGGAGATTACACGTGCTCTAAATAAATTGACATCAATTTAGATCTTCAATAATAGAAAAATGATATCAATTTAGTCCCTAAATCCTGAGATTTGTGCATAGAACGATGGTTTTCATGTTATGTTCCACGGTTGAGGTACTAAATTGATGCACATATCTCTTAGGGGGAGAGTTAGGGGCCAAGTTGATGTCATCCCAATTATCCAAGGATCAAAATGGATTTTTACTCTAAAATTTATGTGCACTCCTGACTGCTTTTACATTTAGTGTCTTCATTTCATTGGGTTTCATCTATCAGAATTCGTTGTTAAGAAACAGTGCTTCAACAATTGGTTGTGAAACATGTTTTTGTGAGTTAAGCTAATCACAATGAAAAAAGGACAGACTTAGATTAGTGAAGTAAAACTTTGCTAATCAAAATTGGAGTTTGGTGCTGTTTTTTTAATAAGAATTGGAGTTTCATCTTGAAAACCTATGTTGCCCTTTAATGAAAACTTTCATTGCATAGATTAGCAGAATAAAACTTCAATTCTGATTAGAGACACTAACCTATGGAAACTGCATCAAAGTTTTGTTCTAAAAAAAGTGTGAAATAGGATAGAGAAAGAAGTCATGCTGAATGCTAAAACCAAAGTTTAATAGATATATTTTATTTCATCTCCTTACAAATTACAACAGAAACACTTTTTTTTTTTTTTTTTCTTGATTTCCTGTGAAATATATTAAAGAATGGCCCTTTTTTATTTACAATAAAGTCAGTCGTTACATGTAAATGAGAATGGTGTCAATTAATATGTATATCTAAACAATATGTTTAATTTGTTGTCATCTTCAATGCATTTTGCAGTGATGGTATCCATTTAGCAGCCGAGGGAAGCAAAATTGTGGTGAAGGAGATACTGAGAGTGCTTAAGGAGGCTGACTGGGAGCCATGCCTCCATTGGAAATCGTTGCCCACTGAATTTGCAGAAGACTCACCATATGATCTTGTTGCTGCTGATGGGAAAACTACACTGAATCCTTCCGAGTGGACTTTTTACAGAGAGATTCAGTGGGATTAGGTTGTTAGGTTATCAACTTTAGTCATAATCATTTGCTCTGGCCTCCATTCAGGAGCCAACCTGTCTGCCAGATCCCACAGGATTTAGCAGTTTCGTATATTATTTACGTTTTTTGCTTAGACATGATGATTGGTTTATTTGGTGATAGCATTGTCCTATATTTTAGATAGTCTGTCACTCATCAAGTTGGTTATTTTATGATTCAACTCAATATTAGCTGAATATAATAGACCCATTCTTCCATAAGCTATCTGCAAGTTTCATTGGTTTGGTAATGGTATCCAACTCCTAAGTCCTAAGATGATTTGTTTGGGTTTCAAACTAGGGAATTTTTCATCATTATGGAATGTATAATGAATATTGAGACATACTTCGTTATTTCAAAACTTAACCTTAATGATAAAGATGAGATTCAAACTCAAATCCTTGTACTTGGCGCCAAAGATTACTATCAACGTTGTTAATCACCGAGTAATGACATTTGAACAAATTATAGGTGTTGAAAAGAAAAAGGAAAATAACCATTGCACAAGAGAGCTTAACATGAAATCTTGCGTCAAAGAATATTGACAATATGCAACCAATATTGTTCATAAGAATCATAACACATTCCACTTGAAATAATGTACCCTGATTTTTAGCAACACATAGATGACCAGCACGGACAGATTATTATATATACTTCATTTATACTCCATCGGACTTATTAAGCATAAAAAAGAATTTTCCCCCCAATAGTGTCTTTTATTTATTGGTATCTCACCTGAATACTTAATAATTTACAATTACATTTTAACTCTCTCTGAATGAGGATATCTTTGTAAAATTGGCCTACCTTATACGAACTTCTAATTCAATGATTAAGTTGGTTTATTTGGTAGTTTACAAAAAAGTTATTAAATAAATAAGTATAATAGTTATACATTGTTAGTGTAAAACTTTTACACTATTAATCAACCAAAAATTACTATTAATATAACTTTTAAGATAACTATTATAATAATTAGCATATTTATAATGCATGATTGAAGAACAGTATAAATGATTTCACATTGTTAGTACAATTTTTTTCCTAATTAGTTTAAGTGCATAAAGTAAGTTTGACAATCAATTGATCATTTTTCTATGTATATATTTCAAACTTCATTGCAGCAATGCGTAATTAAATTGATGAAGTGCTAAGTCTCCTGCTTATTCCACTAACGTGCAAGGCATTAAACAAGCTTTTTGTTTTGTTAAACCTTATTTAAGTTGTGGGGGTAGCAGCCAAACAATGCACATGCCAGATGTCACCAAATAGACGCAGGCAGCATCATTTAGAATTTGTGATGGCTATTACCCGCATGCAGGGGCCGCAATCGCATGCTGACATTGTGCTATAAATTGCTTAGACTTTTTCATCCATAACATACACAAACACAAACACAATCAATCATGGCTAAGTACCTTGGTGTTTCGGCATCTCCTTTATTCTGCTTTGTCTCCTTGTTCTTGTTAATGGTAACATCCACATCTATTCACCTACTCCAATGTGACATGCCCGTTGCCCCCCTCTCCCTCCTACCAGATATATATGCTCACGCAAATCCAACAAGATGAATTTTCTTTTTCTTCAAATATTCTCTACAGAAGACAATTTGTTCGAACAAGAATTCTCCTAGTTAAGCTGAAACAATCCTGTACCGATTGATCCACACTGGAAATTTAATATATTACATGCATTTTAATAATTTACTCCTTTCTCCAAGAAATGTACATGATGTTAGCTAGTAATAGGCCAGTTAATTAAACTCAAATTTCAATGCTTTTATTCGTATATGTTAACTAATTAACAGGAACTTGACAATGTCTATCTGTTTTTTTTTTGTTCCTAATCTATTATGCAGAGGCACAAGTTGTGGAGGCAAAGACATGCCAGAAGTACAGTAAAACATGGTCAGGGTGGTGTGGCAACTCAAACCACTGTGACAACCAATGCAAGAAGTGGGAAGGTGCAAAGTTTGGATCATGTCACTGGGACTCGCGCGGAAGGGCTTGCTTCTGCTACTTCAGATGTCGAGGCTTATGTGCTAAGCGCAGCAAGACATGGTCTGGTTGGTGTGGCAGCTCCAACAACTGTGACAAGCAATGCAGGACTAAGGAAGGTGCAACTCATGGAGCCTGTCACGGTAACATTTTGAAACGGGCTTGTGATTGTTACTTCAAATGTTAATTAAATGGTTGTTCACAAAATGGAAATTCAGAATATTTCTAATGAAGTTAGAACTGGCAATGAGTGTTTGTTGTATTTCAGTCATAAACATCAGTGTGTAGACGGGTGGTCAATTAATTGGATTATGCTATCATCAGTGTGTTAAAGGTCCATTTAGTGAGATGAACAAAAGTGTGTTTATTGTAACTATTTGTGAGATAGTTAATATTAATACTATATGATACGGCTAAAATAAAGGTTGAAGTGGAATCTTTTATTATTTTACTGCTTTAGTTTGTTGAATGATATATTGTGGCTTGAACGATTTTGATAACCAAATGTGCTATACTGCATCAATCATTCCAATTAATGCATGGTATTCTTGACAACAGTAGAATTTTATTTATTTATTAAAAGTTATTATTCTCGTAGGTTTAACATTTCATAGATAAAAATCATAAAATAACTAATATATTAATTTATCTAATGCATTTTAGTACTAATTGACGTCAAATGAGATTTAAGTAATTTTAATAATAAATTTATAAGTTTAAGATTACAAAAAAATTCAATAAAAAGTGAATTTTAGTAATATTGATTATTTAAATTATTAATAAGCAAAAATTTATTAAAATTGTAAAAAATCATAGCCTTAAATGTTATAGAGACATTATGTAATTGCCTGAGTTTCCTAAAGACTCACATGGCCATGAACAATTAAAACTATATTGTTGAAAATAATAAAAAAAATTGAACATTGCCCATGTGTAGATTTTCACAACTAGTATTTTAGTTTTTACATTTCACAGAATAATTGTTTTTTTATATAATTAAATTTTATAATGAATAAATATTTATGTATTATATGAATTATATTTTAGATTTATAATGAAAATTTTAAATTATAATATAAGTTTGTTTTTAATTATTTATAATTTTTAAAATTTAATTTATTAATAGAGATAAAAGAATGTAGATCGAAAAAAATAAGTGATTAAAAATATAAAATATATAAATAAATACGAAATAAGAATAGTTGGAACTATTTAAATTTTTATTACTAAATAATAATGTGAAATGTATGTAGCTTAAAAAACCGAGCCTGGTTAATCTGTTTATGGAAATATGAAAACGCGCCATCACTAAAACGGAAAATTTCAAAACGCGCCAAGTTTCAAAATTACGAATTCGAAGAATAAACCCTAGTTTCCTTCCCCAAACAAATAAATGCATGAGTCTGTCCTCGGACAACAAATTCTTTCAATTTCTCTTCCTCAATTGTTCATTTGTAGACAAACCCCAATCCCTAAAGTTTCAATTTCGTCATTCATTCAGTGCTCTCGCTATCCTGCATTCGCACCGAGAGCTCCGTGCCAGGCTCCAGCTCTGAATTGGCACCACAAGGTAAAAGCTCAGTTCTCTCTATACGCCTCAGCTTTTGAATCTATCTTTCACTTTTTGGGCTTCGATCTGTTACTCTTTAATGTGTTTATCTGTTTTTAGTTTGAATGTGTCATTGCGCTCTACATTCCGAGAATGATTTTTTTCGTGTATGGTTATGTGAAACATGGTAGTCCAAATTGCGAGTTGAATACGTTTCTATCTTAGGTCTTGGATTGTTTTGTAATTACAATTTGAGGTGATTGGTTTTCTTATAATTTTGAGATTAAGATCAATTAAGTATTTGGAGTGTTAAAGAAGGTAAAAGGATGGAAGGAGAAATTTCTCTCAAGAGTTAGCAAAAGTTCTGGTTAAAGCGGTGGCTCAAGCAATCCTTGCTTTTATCATGGAATACTTTAAGCTTCCATCCCTTGTGTGATTAGATTGAAAAAATGATCAACAACTTTTGGTGGTGGTGTATTAGCAAAACGGAGAGGAAGATTCACTGGCTTAACTTGGAGAAAATGTGCAAGCTAAAATCTGTAGGAGGTATACGATTTGGAACATGATCCTTTACAGTTGTGATATAATTTTAGGATCATGCAGTTCCATCTTTAATCGTTTAAAATGTAATGTATAAAAATTATTCTAGTTAAAGATTCGTGCTGTTAAATTTCAACTGCAGAAAATCCAATTTCATGGGATTTAGAAGCTTCCAAGACTTCAACCTGGCTCTCCTAGCTAAATAGGAAAGGGAAATTTTTTCTACCCCTGATTCCCAAATTGCAAGAAGTTTGGAATTAAGTTAAGGTATTTTCCGCATAATACTTTCTTGATCTCTAATGTGGGTATAATAATTCCAAATTATACCTAGAGGAATGTTCATTCAGCAAGTTAGGTTTTGGATAAAGATGGTTTTTGGAGGGTCTGAAATGGGAATGATATACGAATATGGTCAGATGGTTGGCTACCCTATCAGAATCATCACCATGTTCGGAGCCCACCCTCGCTGCTTCCTTCTAAATTCTAACGGTACCATTTCATCTTCAACTAATCTATATTCCAATACATGGTACTCAGAATTAGTCCAACAGATTTTCCTTATATACCATTTGAAGCAAACCAAATATTTCAAATTCAACTGCCAAACTTTAAGTAATATAACTCAATTAATTAGCAATGATGCTGTTATCTTATGGTCATTATTCCATGACATTGTGGTTTTCTTTCTTCCTTTGTTTCCTTTTTCAAATTGAAACTTAAATTCCACCTGCAAACTATTACAACCTATTATGATCTACAGTATAAATCTTTTGTTATGAGTTTCAAACAGTTAGATTGTCCTGTATATTGTTTTAGATTTACCAAAATGCACGTGCCCAAAATCCATATTCCCAATGTTAACTCACGGTGGGCCGAATATATAGGGTGAGCTAAGACGCTAATATATTTAAGATGTGACCTAATTTTATTTGTTTAAATTTAGTGCCTGACCCTAAGCAACAAATTTCCACTTTCAACTAGGAGTTAGGGTTTTGCTTTGCTTGATTCACCTCTCCCCTACTTCCTGTACTATTGACTCATTTTTCATTATTTTTTGAAAGTTGTTTTTTTTTTCCTTCCTTTTTATGTGATGTATATTTTCTATGGTTATGTATTTCTTTTTAATGGAACTGCAACAACAGATGCAGGTTCTGAGTTTCATATTGGTAATTTATTTATTCTGCCATTTGTAGAACAGATGCAGGTTGTCTTTGCTGATTGATTTTTTTGTCTTTATTATTAGTTCAAGAACAGTTTGCTTTTGTAATAAAAAGTTATAAATGTACGTCATGTTTCAAACAAAGTTTTTTAATTTGCAGTTCACTCTTTCGATGAGTTAAAAGAAAGTGTAGAAGCAGCAAGCTGGAGGATAGGATGGCTAAGTACTATGATATTGATGATATTATCATTGAGGAAGAGGTAGGCATCAGACTCTTCATTTTCTCAAAATTTGTTTTGCTTCAAATTGATATATAAGGGCATGATAGTTTTGAATTTTTTATTTTTTTTGTAATTAAGGGAAATTGTTTTGCTACAGTATCCTTAAGATGCTGCGGCCAGCGATGTTTTATGTGGTTGCCAATTTTAACAGCATCAATTCATTATATCTACAAATACAAAATGCAACCTGAAATTCTTACCCTAGTACTACGGTTTGTTATGTTCTTGTGACAGACTGTGTCAGTTATATTTCAGAAGGCTGCATCTGGAGTGGGAATAGATCCCAGTTCTTCAAATTTTGTAAGAGCCATTTACACTCTTTTGTATATTTCCTATGGAAAGAATTGTTGGCAATGACACCCAGATACTTGCTCTGAAACTTAATCATTTGACCTGACATTACATTGTTTGATTTTCAGATTGAAACAGGTTCAAAAGTTGAACTGCCTTTTTGGCTTGCTCATGAGTTACAGTTGAGACAAGCAGTATCAGTCAATGTTCCTCCTTGTTTCGATCAAAAGTAGTGATTTTTTGTCTTTTTGCAATTTATAAGTACATTCTATCATATAAGGGAGCATGTCATGACATTAGCGAGTTTGGAAGCATTTTTTAAGTGTATAATTCTATTTCTGTTGCACCTGAAATGTTTTGGCAGACCTTTCCTTTTAACTCTTGTTTCATTGGCTTTAAATAGATTTTGAAGCCAATTCTTAACCTTAATTTTCATGTACATTTCATCATTAAGTGCATGGTGTCACATGGAACTATGGGTACCAACAAATTCAATAATCAACATACATGGCTTTCATAGAAATTGTTAAAAACTAATATTAGCATATCGATGCTAAGCTGCATTAACATTCATATCAAAATTGTTAAAAACTAATAATGGCATATGTTGATGGCTTAAAAGTGTCAAATTTTTATCTTATAGTTGATGATTCTTAATTTCAGGACAAGGCAGGAGCTCCATGCTGATTCTGCAGGTGTGGATCTGAGGTACAGATGTCCATTTTTCTATGAATTTGGTTGCAAGATAGCACCCATGTAAGTCTTGCTTATGTCTATATTTTCTTGCTTGCATTATCTGAAATAGCCTTTTATCTCTCTTTGGTTTTAGTTTTACTCTGTCACTTGTTTTAATGTTTTCTTATATTTTGTTGATTAATTTTATGACTATGTCTTGGAAGATAGTGTTGGAGGTAAGGGGTTTGAGAGAGAAGGGTTTAGTGTTGGGTGTTTGAAGTATTACATCAAGAGATATCAAATGTCGAATGTTTAAGTGTTACCTCCAGCATAGGGAGAACTTTAGTGATATAGCAAACTATTGGGCTCCAACCCATATGGACCCGTATAACCATGTATTAACTTATTAGGCTTGTATGTGAACATATTATTTGAATATATATATTAAATATATTCAACAGATAGTATTTGGTCATGTGTCATGTAATCATCCATATCTAGAATGGACCTAGGATTTTCAATTACATGCTTCATGCAGCATCTGATTCAAATCTTTATTACCACAAATTCCATTGAGTTCAGACAACCTAATAAAAATGTAAGATAACAAAATGTCCTAAAATGTCACCAACCAGCTTTACCACAAATGCCACGAGTCTTTTTTCAGAAACTTTGGCAACTTAATTCTCTTGTACATTTTGGTTTATTTTTCATTTATGGCAGAGTTGGCGACCGAACCATTGGGTTTCTGTTGTTGTCTGCATTTAAGAGTAGGTACAAGGAAATTCTCACCAAGGCACATTCTGTAGCATTTGCAGCTGGTTCCAAATTTTGGACTATACTGACAAAAGAAGAGATATACTGTGAGACGTTATCCTTGCTAAATAAATGAAACGTGCCTTCAATCTTCATTTTTGTGGTCACATCTTTTTCCCTCATGAGTTATTCAATTTAAATTGTTTGTTCTAATGTTTATGTAGTGTATGAGACAGCTCAATCCGCAATGGCATCCTTCAAGAAGTGGCGAATGGGGGGACCCAGATTTCAGATAGCTTCTGTTCTGGGAAAAAAGAGAAAATCTAAGGAATAGTTGCTTTAACCTTATTAGACATCTGTTTGTCAATGTTTTGGACCTGCTAATATCAAGATGTTTTGAATAATGGATAAAAAATGCTAAATTTATGTTAAACATACAATACAATGTCTTGTAATTTTCAATTATTGTTAGAAATAGAAGAAACTGGACACTGAAAATAAACATACAAGAAGTGAATTTATTGACCATCTTGTTGGCTATGTTGTGTGCCACGAAAGCCGGAGACTTGGGCAAGTTCTGGTGGTTGAATTTTCGGTACCACTGATCATGAGTTGTTTGTGCCTACTGTGCACTAAGGTTGTGGTAAAGAAACAAGGGTAACAGCCAAACGACATACTTTGGATTGTGGTTAAGCTGCAATAACATGGTGTTATTACAGTGTCCAGTTTAGTGCACAAATAAAATGTCTTAAAATGTCCTAAACTGGGTATTACAGGTTGTGTTAAGAAACAAGGCTAACAGCCAAACGACATACTTTGAATTGGTAACATGGTATTTACATTCAACTCCATTAATTTAATTTCATTCCCTTTCCTGTGCCCTTTCTTATAATTATCTCCTCTTGTTTATCATGGTTTCTTCCCGTTTATTTTTGTACACAAATAGGTTCTTACATTCATAAATCAAAAGAATTTAGTCCTACATGAATATAATTCTATTGAATTGGTATAGAGACGCAAATTAGGGTCTATTTACTGATTTCATTGTGTTTACTTTTTAATTACAAAATTACTACTTTGTTAGTGTTGAGTTTTGTTTTTAAATATTTTGTACACGAAACATTGAAAATATTTTTATTTTATTTTTTATATAAATTTTTAAAAATAGAAAAAAAAATTAAAAATAAATTAGTAGTTTTGTAATTAAAAAAGTGAACACAAGAAATGAAAACACAGGTAAGCGAAAACAGTAGATATTCTGTTAATTTCTTTTTACTAGATTGTAAGAAAATTAAACCACATCGTCTAATTGAAATTTAAAAGTAAATACAAGCGATATCTGAAGTTAAATATTCAAATGAAATAAAATAAAAAAGAAGAGATATAACATTAAAATAAGGAATAAGTTGAATTCATGTTCGTAAATCTCCTTTTGGTTTGGATGCTCATACAATAATACGAAATATTATAATTTTCAAAATCTGCATTCTCTGTTGTAGCAAAACTGTAACTATGACTTATTCTTATAACAAATAAATTAAAGTTCTAATAAGATTAAAAAGAAAGTACTGAAAAGTGAAAAGTAATTACCAAGATATTTTTACTGCTGAAATTTTTAAGCCAAGATATTTTTGTTGAAACTGAATCTAGTTAATGAAGTTAGCCATGCCTGAGTGAATCATCAGTCGTATTCAGCATTGATACCATAAGCTATCCCCATAACTAGTAAGGTTCTCTTCTGTGTTGGGACCAAATTTGTTTCCCTTTTTGCCTTTTTTTGTTTGAAGGGCATATATTCGTCTTTGATTGTGCTTCCCCTTTTTTTTAAGGCCTAAAAACTGTTGTAGATATTTTGGTCTAGCTCAGTTGTGTGCCTCGTGGTTATGAAATGAGATATTAATATAAGATAAGATATTTTTTCGACGGCGCATACACTTTTTCCAATCCACGGAGGCAGAACCACGGTTCTTTTATATCGTCGTGGCAATGCACTTTTCACTTTTTGCATCCAACTCTCTTAGATATTTTCAAATCAATGCTATCCCCACTCGCACCTTGCCGCGTGCAACTTCCTCAACCTTTGTTGACCCTCCTTCTTTTCCTTTTTTTAATGGACGGATAGATTTATTTCTAAATTTTAAAGAGGATGGACTGAATCAATCATATATTTGTAATTACTAATTACTAATAAGTAAAGAAAACTAATCAAACATGAAGAAGAATAAAGATTGATCATAGTTGACAAAGAATTAACTCATTTAAAAAACGTGAATTCAATTTCTATCATTAATTTAAGAATCTTATTTATTGGTAATTTATAATTATTTATTTAAGTATTTTTTGAGTCTTAAGATTTATCTAATAAATCCGGATATCCAATTCATTTAAACTTTTGAATAAGAAAAACACTCGTTAAATTATTTTAATCCCCTCCCAAATATCAATTAACTTTTTCCTATTCAAATCCTAATATCACATACTACACAATTTTCAAATTTTATTAAATTTATACTAAAATTTTAAATTCTAAACTTTTAAAATCATTTTATATTCTAAATTAATTATGAACCTCTAGATATTTGGATACAAAGGTAAATATGAGAATCTTAGAAAAAAATTTGATAAAATTACTAAATTTTATTGATTTTCAAAATGGAAAATTTTAATTGACTATGAAAATGAAATATTAAAATCTTACAGAATTCAATTAACAGATTTTAAACTGTGTTCAAACGAGGGGTTTACACGAATAAAATTCGTGCATATTAATGAGCTACTATATGTTTGTATTAGTTTTCTTAAGTCATCTAAATTTTATACTTTTTTTTTAAGTGAGGCGGCATCTAATCTAATCTAAATCTATACATTTAATTGTGTGCTTTTTTTTTTACGGAACATTTGATTGTGTGTTAAGTACAACCAATGGCAGAAAATTAATAGAACTTAGTCAAAAACAATAAAAAATGATGAAACTTAAAATGCTAATAAATTTTAACCAAATTAAACAGTACTTGTTTGATTAAAATTTTATAAACAGTAAAACATTAATTAATTTAAAGTGGACCTCAAATGGTATTCTTTCGAACTTTTGAATTTTTCTTGTAAGATCTTATCTTCCTTTTCCTTACTTTTCTGCCACCTGTGAAGTTATGCTGTGGTGGGCATTGCACGCGCCCATGGCTAGTCGCGTAAGCTCATCTTATCGAACAGTATCACACGTCCATCTGCGAATGTGATTCTCTCTCATTAGATCCAATTGCTAAAGGGAGCTCATAGTTTTTCATATCCCAATTCGGCTAAATACTACATATTTAAATTTATAATACTAATAATATTATAAAATAAAATAATTCCAAAAGAGTATAATTGCCCGTTTATGTTTTTAATTAAAAGAGTTAAATTTATTAAAGACATTTCAAAGATTTTTTTTTGTTTTTGTTTTTGAAAATGTTCTTTCATTTAAATTGAGAAACTAAGCTTTTTAATTATAAATTTTAAATGAAATTTTTTTGTCTTCCTAATTTTCATAATAAAACCCAAAATTACGTGAATAATTTGTTGTGTGTTCTTTTATTGGGATCAAACCCAATCCGTTATGGATTAATTATTAATTATAAGACAATTATTATATGAATAGAGGATGTCGATAAATTACTTGAATAATAATATTAAATATTAGTTAGAATTTTTTTTTTAAAAAACATATTTGAAGAATTTTTATCTTTTTTGGCTTCCACCAACATATGTTGATAATCAATTATACTCCCACTTAAAAAAATATTATGGTGCTAATTAGTAAGAGGTAAAAGTTATATCCTTAATTAATAATTTTAAATTTAAATTTTGAGTATATATTTAAGTTGAATATTAAAAAAATTATAATAATTTTATCCAAACTCAAATAAATTTATCTCTCACAATAAAAAAAAATACATAGTTCTAACAAAAGGAGAAAAAACAAGTTACCTTAGAATACATGCCTTTAAATAAAAAAAGACCATTGTTGATGTGAATATCTTGAATAATAACATGATTGCCCCTGCAATGTTGTGTATATATAGCATTGCCCCAGCAAGGGTCTGAACTCACACAAAACTTGGTTGAGTCTTCCTTTGTGTTTCATGCACAGCATATGAACTCATTCTCCTTCGCCGCAGAGTCCACCATGGAAGACCCCTCCAACCACCGCCGCTCCATGAAGCACCACCGCCGCCACCGCCACCACCCCGCCATGACGACAACAACGGTGAGCACGACGACCGGGGAGTCGGACGGCGAGGTGGAGGAGGCGGAGGACGTCGGGAACCCGGAGGCGTGGGCCACCCTGAACACGGGGTTTCGGCAGGTGCAGTCGGTGCTGGACCGGAACCGGCTACTGATTCAGCAGGTGAACGAGAACCAGCAGTCTCGGATGCATGACAACATGGTCAAAAACGTGTCCCTCATTCAGGAACTCAACGGCAACATCTCCAAGGTTGTCTCTCTCTACTCTGATCTCAACACCAATTTCACCAACGTTTGCCAACAGCGCTCCAAAAACTCCTCCAAATAAGTAATGTTTCGTGTCTGCGTCTATGTCTATTATGTATGTGTCTGTTGTCGAAGTTGAAGAATTTGTGATGGTAATTTTGGGCTTTGTTTTGTCATCAATTGTCAATAAGGACGGTGAAAAGGCGAAGCATTGTATTGTCCTCTTTACTTCTTTCTCTGCAGATACTAGTACTACTATTGTCGTGTCCTACCTTTGAAATATTGAATAATAACTCCACTTTCTCTGCACTTCTAAATCAATAAATTAACTTGTCATTGGATAACTTGTGGATAATTGATCCTCTCTCAGTTGCATTCTTTTTTATTTTGTGATACAAAGGACCAGTTTGGTTAAATTGTTAATGTTTGGGGTATCTTCTTAACCATCTTGTTATTTGCTGTTCTATAAACAATCATCAACATGAGAGGTTGCATAACATTTCTAAAAGATCTGATATTCAGAGTGCCTAAGTGACCACTTAAAGACTGATGGGAATTGAATCGAGCGGAAAGAGTTGGTCTCCAATATCGTAATAAACCAAAATTTGAAACTCTGCTAAGAGGATGTTCACATTTAGTCTGTGTCACGATAGGAGGATTATAACACTTTTGGAGTGCTATATCATTTGTGTAAAATCTGGATAATGATGGCATCTGCCTTTTTCACAGGAGAAAGAAAAAGAACGTTTTTTTATATTATTTCGGTCCATTTGGACTTCGGATTTAAATTGCAGTGGTGGAAGTGGAAAATGTAGCAAAGGACATGGTATATGATGCACTTCTATAAATAATTTATCCTCGTACCTATTACATAAAAAAAGAAGTTCAGATAACGCACTTCAGCTTGATGTATATTGTTAATGAGAACCCACTCTAGCAATCCCTAATAAATTTTCTTCCCTTGGAGCAAGACTAGTGTAGACAAGCAAAATAGCAACAATATAGCCTTAAATTACACGAACATTTGCAAACTTATTCATTTACTAAATGATGAAGTATGCACACTGAATTTGTGAATCATGCTGTAGAATCCATCTCAACTTGTGTAAATCATGTCTGAAGTTAATTCTCCGCTGTCTAATATGACAACCTTGTTTTTTGGCGAGCCACTTTCACTTCCTTCTGCTTCAATCTTGTACAAGACGTCCATACCGGAAAGTACCTTGCCGAATACGACATGGCGTCCATCCAGCCTTCCAAGAAACAAACGGAGGCATGTGAGACTGTGAGCTTGTGAGAAGGCCAAAACAGTAGTAATAAAAACTTGAAAAGTTAACTTTTGTTCTTAGGCTCTTTTTCATAGACAAAGTTTTTGAAAATAAAATCATGAATAAACTTTTCACATTTATGTTTAGAGTTCAATCATGAATTTCTAGAGTTCGGCCTTCTCACATTTATGTTTAAAATAAAATCCATTCTTAATAACTGAAAGGAAAATTCTGATGTGCACAAAATGGAATAAACTTTTCCTTTCAAACTTTCATTTTCCACCGAAACTGGAATCACATTTTATCCCAAGAAAATAAAACCATTAAGAAAAATTAATATTTATAGCTGTCACTGGAAGGTTTTCATGAGAAGTTAATATACCAAGAGTCAAGACTCAAGACTGTTCAACTTTCAAGAGCATACACAGAATAAGTAACTCAAGTAATTGACAATTACCAGCTGGTTTTAACTGTTGTTATGAAGAACTGGGAGCCGTTGGTGTCTTCCCCAGAATTTGCCATGGATAAGTATCCTAAAAGGTGGCAATCATGCAGAAAAGGTGAACAGATGAAATAATATAAAATATATTAATATTGTCACATTTATGGATATAATGGAATATCGGTAACAAAAGCACATAACCTCACCTGGCCCAGTATGCTTCAGCTTAAAGTTTTCATCAGCAAACTTATCACCATAGATTGATTCTCCACCTCTTCCATCACCACGGGTGAAATCACCCCCCTGGACCATAAAGCTCGGTATAATCCTATGGAATGTGCTCCCTTTATAATGAAGTGACTTCCCACTTCTTCCCACTCCTTTCTCTCCTGAAATGTGATGCTGTTCAAATTTGTAGTTTTTACTACCAAGAGAATTATACATATCAAGATTGATTCCAACTGATAACTATAGATTAAGAAAGGGAGAAAACTATCATCAACATATGTAGTGGCTCCACTTTAACATCAAATAAAGAAAGTAATAATAGTTGCAGAGCTACCTGTACAAAGCGCCCGAAAGTTTTCTGCACAAAAAGGGATGCTAAGATTAGTAATCAAATCCTTCACATGAATGATGAAACCAATATCTGTCTAAATATACATTTGTAGCATATAATTCATTATGCTATAGCATAACATACCTGCAGTTTTCGGTACTGTGTTCCCAAAAAGGCCCATGACTATGCGACCTGAAGCAAGAAACAACATTTTAAGTGTTTTGAGTGATCCACCAGGGATCATTGCATAATGATATAATAATATTCAGTATTAACTCACGTGAACCAAGAACATAACAACTAAGGAAGAAAAAATAGGGATTAAAATTCTACGCTTCCTTCTTCACCAATGGTTGATATGATGCAATAAGACACATGCAGTCAAGAAGGAAGTAAAAATAACTATTTCCATAAGTTAATTCTCTTTAACAGAATCTTGAAGGAAAACATGTTATGATTAAGTGTCACTAAATCATTCAGATGGCAACTGGGTCAGACAGACTGATATAGAGCAACTCTAATGTGTCGCAAAAGTTTGCATTTTAGACTGCCGTGAAATAGAACTACCCAGGCATCCTTTACTTTCCACATTCCAATTCCATGATATATATGTTGAGAAATGCTATCTAGTATAAACACACAAGTTGCAATATGCGTTCACTCACTCTCAAAATGACACAAATCCAACCCAATCATCCATCACAATATGCAAGATGGTGCCATCATGTGCAATTCCATTTCAGAAGCAAATAACCCTTATTTTCCTCGCACCATACTTGAGAATATCATGGCACCTTTTTTGATGCACAACACAATTTGTGACGTATAATTCTCAAAGGAAACCAGTGACTGATGTGTCGATTTTACGCATCTAAAAATCCCTGCTTTAACTTAATTTGCTATCACATTCCAAATCATTGTCCAAAATAATTGCCACAATCCAACAACAGATGCAAAAAACTGACACACGAAATATGAAATTCTCGGGATGGAACCAAAATAAAAAAAAAAAAAATTGAACTTTATAAGGAATGAAACATACCCGCTAATTTGTCATGGATCTGAATATCAAAATACACCTTGTGAGTGACACCCTCCAAATCCTGTTCCAAAGGGGTATCCTACAGAACATGGAAAAAGGGGTTAATATGCATAAATTTGTTATTGACCCACCAAAGTCCCAACCCAAAAAAAGGGAATGAAGAAAGAGAGTGGCAGAAAGATGAATCCTTACTGAGCGATCATGTTGAGTTGCAATGAAGTTACTGCGAGAGGAAGGGTTGCTGGTTCGGTTGTCTACCAAGTGGAGCTGAAAGAAAGCAATGGTGGCGCAGAGGAAGAAAAGCCATAAGAGACTCACCAAAATCAGCGTTCCAGTTCCTCTGGAGGCCATTTTTACAGGCAGATGCAAAACACCAATCTATTGCTAAACATCGTTTATTGTGTACAAATTATAACTATAAGTTTTTGGATATATTCGTTTTGTTCTTATTTTTTTTTAGTTGTTATTTTTTTTAACCATGTAGTTAATACAAAATAATAGTATCTACTAGTTTTGTGGATTAATCTCTTGTGAGAAACCTAATTTATCTTCTTTAAGTAGATTTTCTCCCTTTAGTAATGTTTTTTTTTTCGTCATCCGACTTGAACAAATGTTTTATTTTCAAGTCTTGATGTCATTTCGTGAAAATAAAAAAAAATAGCATATCAAATTCCCCTTTTAAAAAATAAGTTGTTCTTAACAAGTTAATAAATTAATCCAAAACATGAAAATACTTTTGAATGTATTGAGTGTTCTAATATTATTAGATTTTTTTTTATTTGAATGTTGTTTGCACTAAAACAATTAGTCGTAAACACAATATATCAAATTATATACATATATACTTTTTTTAAAAGACATTTTTTTAAACCATTAAGAGATAAGAATTTAAACTATTAAGTATAAGATGATATACCATAGGTTTAATTATCAATTTGGTCATCCAATTATTTTAAAAGATTTAAATTGATCCCCAAGTTTTAAAAAAAATTAATTTGGTCTTCAATTTTTTTTAAAATACACCAATTTATTCCTTCCTATCCAATCAAGTTTGGGTCGTTAGGATTGTAAATTTCAGCAATTTTTGTTTATTATTGGTTTTAAAAAAATAAAACGATTTCCATTTTTTCTTCTTCACTTTCGATTCCACGCTATGTTTTGTCCCCAAGAAGGTTTTGCAGAGGGCAACAATGCAATGCCACGATGATGCAATGGTGGCATAGAGTGCTGTTTGGTGACTATTGTTTGGGTGGTTAAGGTGGTGGTGATGTAGTTGGTTAGGTATGGGGTTGGAGCGCCGATGTTGGAGGCTTTGGTGGTAGCGCGACAACACGATGGTGTTGCGATGATGAAGTGGTGGTGGTGTAGGATGCTATTTTGGTGGGTTATATCTGGACTTGTGGGTGTTGTTTGGGTGTGTTAAGGTGGTGGTGATGGAGTTGGTGTGGTAGGTGAAGGGTGGGATTGGAGCATCGACTAGGGGCTAAGTGCCAACGCAGTGGTGGCAAAAGAATGGAGTTGAAAGTGAAAAAGAAGAGGTGAGAATAGTTTTATTTATTTTTAAATAATAATAAACATAAACAAAAAATTATTGGAATTCGCTATCTTACCAACATTAACTTAATTGGATGCAAAATATCAAATTGATGCATTTTTTAAAAATTTGATGATCAAATTGAATGTTGTAAAAATTTGAGAATTAAATTAAACTTTTTTAAATAATTTGAGTACTAAATTGATAATTAAGCCTATATCATATTATATATGCATGTTAAGAATATATTTGATTTTTTTAAGATAAATATCAATATATCAAATGCATATTAAGAAAATAGAAGAGCATTCAAATTTGAACGTGAAAAAATGAAGACTTAGACTGAAATTTCTTTTCTTTCTGTAGATTATTTAAGAGAAAAAATATTTAAAAGTTAAAATTGATAACTTATTCACCCTCATATGTATTTAACTTATGATCTCATAAACCCAAATTGATAATTACTTCATAAACTAGACTCTAAAGCAGGAAAACTGAACTAGGTTGGCTCGGCTGTGAACAGGGATTTATGCCTAGGGATGATAAATAGGTTGATCCGTAAAAAAATGGGATAGACTGATCCAGTCATTTTTACAAAGTGGGTTGAAAATGCTAATCTGTCCTGCTTTAATGCAGACCAGCTAGCTATCCTGCCTAAAAAGAATTTAAAAAATAAAAAGTTAATTTTAAAAAGAAATACAAAAAAATATTAAAAAATATAAATATGATAATTAAAAAATATAAAGTTAAATAAAAGTAAATAATTTAAAATTAACGTTAAATAAATGATGTCATGTGATAATTTACAAAATTACACCATTTGTAAATGAAATTTATAGATGTAAACTGTCAAAAGTGTAATATATTAATAATGAAAGATTATTTGAAAGTATCATTATAATAAATATTTTGATATTAAAACTTAAAAATTAATTATAAGAGTGTAAAAGAGTACAAATTAAAAGAATACACTTATTTTAAAATATGTTAAATATATTTATTTAATTTTAATATTTAATATATTAAATAATATTGATCTAGAGGTTGGTCTATCATGTCCCACAATTTTACAGATTGGATTGACCTGCCCTATTTTTAATTTACCAACTAATATTATCAATCCAATTTATATTTTTTTACAGATTAAACAAACTGACTCGATAAGTCAAACCCATTTTACCAACCTATTTATGTCAGCCTTTATTGGCCCCAAATTTCAGTTTTTGTCATCTCGCAATTTCAAGGCTTCGTGATTCGTGAAAAAGTATTCAAATCAAATAATCCAGATACATACAGTTTTTCAGAGTGACTTCTGAAGGTGCGTTTGATTTTCCCTTAAAATAACATGAAACGGACGTTCTGTCCAATAACAACACAACTCATGTATTGGCTTGAACGTGCACTGATCATAATATAGAATTTTATTCTTCTCCGTTTTCTTTTTCCTGTAATTTTTAAAATTTAAGATCACGTTAAATATTATTTTATTTATTTTTAATTAATTTACGCCTATATTTATATGAACTGAAAAGAGAAAAAATAAAAAACATCGCAAAATTTTTATTAAAATAAAAGTAATTTATTATATTTTTTGATTTCTACAAAATACCCTTAAAATACCCATAAAAAATGAAGGTAGAATAATTTTAAAATATGTCTTACTAATCAATATTGTCAGGACATTAGTTAAGGAATTAAAAAAATATTTATTATAAATTTTAAAAAAAAATTATAAATAATGTAATTTTAAGTATCCCAATAAAAATATTTTTTTTATAATTCCTTAATCAATAGCTTAATGAGACTAATTATCGTTTGACTTTTAATATATATACTGCTTTATGCGATTTAATTAGTAACTATATGGTATAACTAATAATTCAGTGAGTCAATACATTAACCGAGTAAATGAACAATTCTAGGTTTGAATCCAAAAACACTAACAACCTTTCACGTTTTCCCACTACAGAGCATATTTCCATTTTTCTATTAATTTTCCCCTATGATCCCTCCTGCCCCACCATAGCGCATGGATTAATTAGTTCTAGATTATTTCTGTTGAATCAAATAAATAATCTCAAATTTGCTTATATAATTGTATTAAATATTTGAATTTTTTTTACTACTCATAATAATTTCATTGGACTCACGTGAAATTATCTCCCGTGAAAATATCAATATTTTATACCAAAAGAAAACACTATGTGAACATACATCATACTAGTCCTTAACCTTATCAGAACTTACTAGTGGTACTCAGTTTTATTCAGAAAGTTAGGACAACAAACATTTTTTTGACTGGCCGGACAATAATTCACTGCATCAACTTGAATTAAAATAACCTTTCAAACTTTCATTAACTACATTTTTATATTGAGGTCTCCATGACTTAAATTTATTTAATTGGCTAACCCTCGTGGAAAAAAATAAAGAAATAATTTTCGTGTGTGAACATTAAATTTACCTTGTTTTCTTCGACTTCGATCGAATGCATAAATATTACGTTATCCAATCGCAGATCCTGCACACACACACCAACACTTCCATAGTAAGGCGTGGGCAGCAAAGGTTTTTAGCCTATGAAAACAGAAAAATAGAGGCTCTTTTGTCTTACTATTAAACTGCGCTTTTTTGTTTAATAATAATTCATCTATTTGTTTTCTCTCCCAATTCCATTGATCAATTATTTTATTGGCAGGGCAAGGTAAGAAAGAAAATGGGAACATACACAATCAAGGTGTTAAATTTCTTGACCAAAAAAGGGGAAGTCTACAAGGCAGAACCACCCATGGACCTTAAGGAAGCCTTTTCCAAGTTTGCCAGAGGAGAGAATCAAATGAAGAAGGATCAGCTACTTCAGTTCATGGTGAAACACCAGGGAGAAAATATCAGTACCATAGAGGATTTGGATAAAATTGTTGAAAAGTTTTTGCAACTGAGAAGTTCTTGTTCTAGCACCAAAACTAGCTCTACAAGAATTGTGGATGTTTATAGGAAACAAGGGTTAAGCCTCAATGACTTCATCGATTTTCTGCTTCTTGATGATTTCAATGCTCCCTTGAAAGACGAGGTTTGCACTTTCTCTGACTGACGACAGACAAATTGAGGCAGAAAAATTCTTCGAACATGCTATTGTTGTGTGCATTGTAAACTCTGCCTACTTCTAGTTTATGAACTATTTGCACAATGCCAAAGTATACCTTGTCTAATGTCTTGTCTTGCACTGTTTCTTTTCTGGTTTCTATATATATATTTTTTAATGAATTTAGTTAAAATGCGCTAACAATGTCATCCCAATCCCATCATAGATTACCAAACAGGGTAAGATTGTTGTTGTATATAACTTGCAAACTAATTTTGTCTGGTCATGAGATAAGCAACAAGTGTTTGAAGCACAGAAATCTTGCTGCACACAGAAACAAGCACTACAAGTTCAACATTCATTGGCTGTCAAAAACATTATTAAATAGCAAAAACTTAATAATACATGTCCTTTGTTTCGTATGGTCTTTCTTTTAATGTCAATGTCTCTAGTTTGCTTTGGACCTTTATGAATAAATTAATTTATAAATTTTCAGTTTTGCTTATTATGTAAATCATATATCTTTCTAGGTACATCATGATATGGATGCTCCCTTGTCACATTATTTCATGTATACGGGACACAATTCCTATCTGACTGGGAATCAACTCACCAGTGAGAGCAGTGACAAGCCAATTATAGAGGCTTTGAAACAAGGTGTACGAGTAATTGAACTAGATTTATGGCCATCCAAATCTTCAAATAATGATGGAATTAAAGTGGTTCACGGAAGGTACTAGCTGGTTACTATAATCATAACTTAAGAAGAGAGTTCTTAGCGAAGGAAAAAAAAGGAAAAGAATAAAAAAAAAGTTCATCTTAGAGAGTTGGAAGATTGCTTTCTTAAATCTTCTGATCTTCCGACTTTTTTTTTTTAATCAATGCAGGACTTTTACCACTCCAGTCCCGGTATCCAAATGTCTACAATCCATAAAGGATTATGCATTTCATAAATCTGATTATCCAGTAATTCTAACTTTGGAAGACCACCTAACACCAAAGCATCAGGATAAATTTGCAAAAGTAAGCTCTCATTGTCAATCACCCACTCTAAATAAGAAAAGAAAAAGAAGGGGTCAAGTTAAATTGACATGCATGTCTTTTTTTGTTTTTTTAATTGGCTTTTCACCATAGCTTTCTTTTTTCTCTATTCATGCAGATGGCAACTGAAATATTTGGAGAAATGCTTTACTTTCCTGAGACAGATCATTTGACAGAATTCCCCTCACCAGAATCATTGAAAAAACGGATAATTATATCGACCAAACCACCAAAGGAATGTCGACAATCTGGTAGTATCAGCAAACCTGTGCCAAATGGAAGAGAACCATCTGAAGAAGAATCACGAGGTCTTGAATTGCCAGATTCTGTGGCTGAACTGAAAACTGAGGACAGGGTGAGTGAAACATACATTCATCATTTCATTAAGGAGGGGAAAAATATTATATAGGCCAAAACAAAAAAGAGCTTTGATTATTTGAATTATTAGTCCTGTGCATTTACGTTTTCTCTTTTAATGGATAGCAGAATTCAAGTGATGAAGATCAGGAAGATGTAAATAAAAGTGATAACAAACCAAACCAACAAGATGTGCGTCAATACAAACACTTGATTGCAATCCACGGTGGGAAATCTAAAGGTTCTATGAAGAATCGTCTGAAAGATGATACTAAAGTTAGACGGCTAAGTTTGAGTGAGAAGAAACTGAAAAGTGCTTCTGAGTCTCATGGAGCCGACCTTATTAGGTGCCCTATCAAACTCATTTGAACATTACTAGTTTGAGCTGAAGATATGGTCAGCATTTCTATAGCTAACAACACCCATGACACACATTGTTATGCTTTCCAGGTTCACACAGAGAAATATCCTCAGAGTTTTTCCTAAAGGAGAACGTGTCCAATCCTCAAATTTCAGGCCATATTTAGGGTGGTTGTATGGAGTTCAGATGGTTGCATTTAATATGCAGGTTCGAAAGTTAAGACAAATCCATAAAGCAAAGTGTTTTAGATAAAATGGTGTTTTGTTATATTTTGGCTTTCATGTTATGGTGAAAGTGCAATCTAACATTCATGTTGAAATATTATTGAGCAAACTTAAGTTAAATTTAAGTTAGCAAACTGAATATGCAAGAACAACTCAAGTCTAATTTCTACAAAGCCAAGTTTCTTAGTAAAATTTTAATGTGCAAACGTACTTTTTGAGGGTAACCAAACATATCATGAAACTGAGTTTAGTCCCAAAAATATGTTCAGCAATCAAAAGTACTTTTCGAATGGTTAACCAAACATGCACTGAGTCACATGATTCTAAAATGCGTCTAGGAGTTTTTTTACCTATAGGCTTAAGCTCTTGGGTTAAAAGTAGAGTATTTGTTCTTACAAAATGTTGGTATCCAAATCTCAAATATTTATCTTAGCGAGATTGAGAATATAAACCTTTCAGGTGTTAACATTTGTTTTCTTATGTCAGGGGCATGGCAAATCACTCCGGTTGATGCGGGGTATGTTCAAAGCAAATGGAGGGTGTGGTTATGTTAAAAAGCCTGAATTTCTGATCCGAACACTTCCACATGAAGGGGTGTTTGATCCTAAAAAACCACCTTCAGCGAAGCAGATATTAACAGTAAGCTTAGCTTTACTCACTTTGCTAAAAGGAAATTGGTTTGTTTCATAACATTTGAATATTTTCATGTTCAACAACAGGTAAAAGTATACAAAGGAGATGGCTGGAGTTTAGATTTCAGTCCAACACACTTTGATCGATTCTCTCCACCCGACTTTTACACAAAGGTCAGTTTCATAATTCTCCATACATTTATTTGATAGATTTGGAGCAATATAATGTAAATTCAGGTGGACCTAGTCCCCGTACCATGAGTGATGTTTTACTATCAAATTCAATGCTAGTTTTTCATTATTGAATATTGATCTTGAATATTGTTACCTACAACAAAATCCTTTGATCCTTCCTGTCTTTTGATTTTGTAAATTCATTTGGCTGATCTCTTGCTCCATTATCATTATTAAATTGCAATCCACTATTTTTAAGCTGAGCCATTTTATGCTTAGAGATTGTTTAGTGTTTACATACATTACATCTATTTGGTCACGGATAAGTGTTAAAAGAGACTAATTAGTACAGGAAAAAATAGGAGAAAATATAGGAAGATAGGAGAAGTATAAACTGTTGTACATTTATCTTACTGTTTGATCAAATTGTTGGACAGGTCAGTATTGTTGGAGTGCCAGCTGATTGTGACAAAAACAAAACAAGAGTAAAGACGGATACATGGTATCCTGTTTGGGATGAAGAATTTGAATTCCAATTGAGGGTTCCAGAGCTTGCTTTGCTTCGGATAGAAGTAAAGGACAAAGATAAGGGAAAGGATGACTTTGCCGGACAAACTTGTTTGCCAATATCAGAGCTAAGGCATGGATTTCGGTCAGTCCCTCTCTATGACAGAAAGGGAAACAAATATAAATCTGTGACGCTTCTAATGCGGTTTAAGCTTGAAACTTTAAATAAATTGTAGATACCATTTACTTATTGTATTGTAAAATACAATCCATGGAAAGAACCTTCTTTAGCCAGCTAGAAACAGTAACAGAATTTTGAGGCAATCTTTCAATCTTCAACATCACATGGTTCAGTAACACGTGATTGTTTTTTTATAATTGGCAATTTGGCATAGTCAATGAATAACTGCATGTTGCTAACTTATTTTTAAGCTGTTTTTCAAATACTTCATGTCACAAAATTAAATCAGCTATTCTACCTTTGTGAATAGTACACTTTAATGGTTGTTGACAATTAGTGGTTTTATTTGTTGAAGTTCATACTCTGAAGCACAGAAGCAGTATAGAGTCATTAGCTTTTGGATTTTTCACTTAAAATCTGTATTAAAATAAAATGGATTTCAGATTTATAAATGGATGTAAACTATGGATGTGGTAGAAGATCTGGTCCATTAAAAATAATTAAAATAGATTGGACCAGATTAGTTATTGGATTAAATTTGGATACTGGATTTTTTTGCCCACCCCTAATTCACAGAAGCTGATTCTCGTTGTTACAAAAAACTAGGAATCGTTGGTAACTGGCCTGACTCTGCATTTTCTATTGGCAAACATTTTTTTTACAGGAAGAATGAATTATATCCATCTTTTTTTGTGGGTATAGAGCACGAGCCAGGTAGGACAACAATTTGCACTAGTTGATTCACACGCTATAAGAACAAAAACACATACATTTAAATTATAATTTAATTTCCATAAAAGAAGCATTGAAGCTTAAGCTGACCCAATAACTGAAATTGATTGTCATCAGGAAACAAACCTCATACCATATAATCCAACTTGATATTCTAGCTGTCCATAGAGCATAAGTTGTAATGCTTTTCCTTGGGACCGTGCTTCCTAGTTCCTATCTAGGACCTCATTGAAAGCTATTTTGTAACTGAAAAGAACCAAATGCAATGCTGCTGAAAAGCACTCCAAATCAACCTTCATAAAATTTCTGACCAAGGCTTGGCTGGTAAGAAATAAGGCATTATGCATGGCATATTTTCAACCTAAAATGTCAAAAGTTTGCCCAGGCACGTATTTAAGTGAACAAATTTAACATACATGTGAATTAGTTATTGAATAAGTAAAAATTCTTTACATTATTATTTCATAAATTATTTTCTCGTATAACTCAAATTTTATAGATTGACTCATCTTTGGTTGTTAGGTTTCAAATCAAACTCATAATTTCTCTACTTAAATTAGTTGCTAATATATTTAATAAATTTTTCATTTTTTCAAATTAATAGTGATATTTTAAAAAAATTATAAACCAAAGTAGAAATTTCCTTTAATGTTCTTTTTGGGTAACTTTTTTTTTTTTTTGTAATTTTGCTTTTAAACATTTTCTTATTTGAATAATGAGCAATTTTTTTTGTTGGAAAGCAAGATATCCCATAATTGAAAATAATAAGACTAACCTTCAAAATATAAACATCATGAAAATAAATTTTGACTTTTTAATCAATCTTATCTATTTTATTAAAATTATATTAAAAATATTTTAAAAGATAAGTATTTTTCCATAAATGGCACTGTCATTGGTTCACGTCCTCATGTATGTAGCATTCATAGTCACAACACGTATACTACAATTGCATAGTTCTGCGATCGCCAGTTCTTTTCTGAAACAAACACACCGACACCAATCACTCTCTTTGATCCATTCCGTGATTAGCTTTCACGATGGCCAGCCATAACTACAAAGTCTTCAGCTGCTTCAACAGGAAGTTCACCGTCACCGAGCCGGGCCCACCGCCGGACGTCCAAAAAGCGTTTTCTGAATTCGCCGCCGGAGCCTCCTCCATGTCCGGCGATCACCTCCTCCGGTTTCTGGAGAAGCACCAGGGCGAAGTGGACTGCACCGCAGCGGATTCGGAGCGGATCCTCCAGCAATCGCCGAAAGAGGATCGGGAAAGTGGATTGGATCTCCACGACTTCTTCCGTTTCCTGCTACATGACGATTTCAATAGCCCCATCAAATCTCAGGTCATTTCTCTATACTCACTCTCTTTCTTTCCCCAGAAATAAAAAACAATTAAGCTTTTTAATCCTTTTCTTCAGGATCTCCTACAATTTGCACCATGATTTGTTTGGATTAACAGCGGGAATAGAAAAAACAGACCAGTTGTAAACAAACACACTAGATAGTATTTTAACATGACTTTGGACCCTAACACACTAAATTGATGCATCTAAAAGGGTGAAACTTAAAATTTGACACGTTTATGAATTTCATTATAATTTATTAATAGTATAAATTTTTAACATTACTATTAGATTATAGATAAATTGTCATATGTTAGATTTTTTATTTATATAATAATTGTTTAAAAATAATATTTAAATTGATTTTTGATTAGTTAATAGTGTTAAAAGCATTGCATTGATAATTATAAAATTATTTTTTATATTTATTATAAAGCGTTTAATTTACATACTTAAAGTAAAGATATCTATCAGTAATTTGTCTTATTACTATATTGTATTAAAATATAATAACTGATAAATAAATAATTTTTATTAAATATTTGTGTAAAATATTTTAGGCTCTTGGCTTTTGAGGATTATAATTCACACTTGGTATTAGAAGAATTAAATTCTTTATGTAGTTGACTGGTTGTAATAAAAAAGATAAAAAATCTTTAAGGAGTTATTATTGCTAATAAACTAGTTTGGAAAAGCATGTTAATATTATTTTATTTTTCTGACAGGTGGGTGAAGCCAGTTTATCTTGCTTGAGTTGTTTTGAGTCCTAGTTAATTTTTATTACGTAATAATGGAAGTAACTTTAAATATTTTTGCACAATTGGGGCATCCTTAACAGCTAAAAATATATTTTTAGGAAATTTATTAAATATAATTAAAACGAGTATTTAAATTAAGCTTAGTCAAATAAACACTTAACCGCCGATAATGCGTTATTCTAATTTTTATTCATTTCCTCACTGTTTTTAAGATAAGAAACTCAGCATAACCAAAGCTTATGGGAATTCTTCGAATTCTCACTAGAGAGTTAAATGTCTTAATTAATGATTAAAAAAAAATGAGACTCATCTTAACAAAATAATTATGAACTTGTTGGGGAAAAGTTGAATATAATCTAACGCTTGTTAGCTTCAATCCAACCCTTTTTTTTACTTCCGTTTACGGACATCCTTGAGCTTTGAAATGGTAACCTAAATGCAGTACACTCTATTTTTCATTTATTTATTTATTTTTATTTCTATCAATCTTATTTCTTATCTATTTCTTTCCTTTTTAACAAGCACATCCTACGAGAGAGATTTTTTATTTCACTTGTTGAGGGAATAGTGTGTAAAATGTATCTTCCAAAAAGAGAAAAGAAAGAGAATGTTATGTGTACTTGAGACTTGAGAGTGTGTGGAGAATTGTGTTCTAAATTCTAATATATATTTCAGGAGTATAATTTATTTTGACGTGAGACCCATAGTTTTTTTTTTTTTTATAAATTATATGTGTGTATATACTTCAAACTATTGCTTTCAAATTCTCTTAATATTAGTTTTTAGAATTAATTCTTACAAAATTTAGGGAATGAAATTTTGAAATTGACTTTATCTTTCCAGTCTTTACTTTAGGGACAGTTTCTTTATTACTTGATTCCATCATAAGTGGCAAAATTGACATTGCAAGTATTTAGAAATAGAAATATATTACAAAAATTTAATATAGGGCCCTGGCCTAGTCTATATCATTCATTGCAATTGTCAGATAATAAATCCATATATATTAATTGGTATTGAAGTAACTCCAATATTTAACATGTATACTACAGGTATAACTCGCGTACATATATCTCGGCAAAAAAAAAAAAAACTCGCGTATATATATTTTTTCAATAGTGAAATTTCACAGCACGAGGTCATACTGAATCATAGAGTTTTGTTTTGTCTTTTGTGTATATCGTGTAGGGGGGCAATTTTATAATATGTATCATGAATCATGAATCTGATGCCATAATAACTCCTAACTAAAAAGCAGTGGGGGAATTTGAATAAGGTATAGATTGAGAAATCAATAGAAAGCAGAAGAGATGATGATTTCATTTACGAAAATAAGTATGCACACGTTGAGTTTACTTGTATATACTATGCACTAACCCAATCAACATTATATAGTCATCCACTGCAAGAATCTCTCTTCAATTGGATCATACATGAACAATCATAAGCTATACACTTGCAGTCATGTTTAAAATTAAATCTTCAATATCTTTATCGATGTTAAAACCCATTTGCAGCTTTAGAAAGCCAACAGGAACAGAAAAATATATCAGAAAGGAATTCATTCAATAAAATCAAGTTCAAGATTAGTGGTGTATTATGTATTTATTTGTTTTGGTGAATTTAGTAGTCTTATTCTTTGGCATATAGTATGTGGATGTTGTCTACCCATTTTAATGGGGGAGTATTTCTGGATTTTGATACATATTCAAATGACTGCGTGTGCAAACGAACAATGATTCGGATCTCTTCTTGACAATACGAATGATATCTTATTTCAGGTACATCATGATATGACTGCTCCATTGTCACATTATTTCATTTATACTGGGCACAATTCCTATCTTACTGGGAATCAACTCAGCAGTGACTGCAGTGATGTGCCAATCATAAAGGCTTTGCAACGAGGTGTGAGAGTAATTGAACTAGATTTATGGCCAAATTCAGACGAAGATGATATCAAAGTAGTTCATGGAAGGTGCTAGCTGATCCTCAGTTCAATCACGTAAAATTAGATGATTTTCCTTCCCAAATTTTTTGATCTTGCAGTTTTATGAGATATTTATTGTGCCACTTTATAAACTACTTACGGACATTTTTCTGAATTCTTGAAGGACTCTTACCACTCCTGTCTCACTCATCCAATGTTTGAAGTCCATAAAAGAGTATGCTTTTGTTAAATCTCATTACCCACTCATTATAACTTTAGAAGATCACCTTACTCCAGATCTTCAAGCTAAAGCTGCAGAGGTAGATCTATTTTCCCCCCCCTCAAGCATCTACTTCACATCCCTATTTTATTAGTTGTTGAATGTGAATTTCCATCTTATATGTAGATGGCAACTCAAGTATTTGGAGAATTGCTTTATTATCCTCAGACAGATTCTCTGATGGAATTTCCCTCACCGGAATCATTGAAAGGTCGAATTCTTATATCAACCAAACCACCAAAAGAATTTCTTGAATCCAAAGAATATGATGACAAGGACAAAGAAAAGGAATCAGCTGACGAGCTTTCATCATTGCCAGATCAAACTAGTGAACGGGAAACTGATGATAAGGTGAGTATATTGATGAAAATTGATTTACATTTTTCCCTTAAATCCGTAGAATTGTGACTTGAACATATGATCTTCTACCAAAATCTGTAGATCCCAACATTTGATTTATATAATTTTATATGCTCTGCATGTTTATGTCATCCTTTCCCTCCTAACTGAGGAAGATTTGAATGCATATGATATGATGAAAAATAACTAGCAGAGTGCACCTGAGTACAAACGCTTGATTACAATCCATGCTGGGAAACCAAAGGGTGATATACAGGATGAATTAAAAGCTGCTGGTGCAGTTAGGCGCTTAAGCTTGAGTGAACAAGCACTTGAAAAGGCTTCTGAATCTTATGGAGCTGATATTGTTAGGTAGTTTCTAACAGTGGAACTTGGTAATGGAAAAGCAAAGATTTATATACTTTGGTAGTTTGAAACTTCCCAACTATAAGATGTACTTTTATGCCCCTTTTCAGGTTTACGCAGAACAATATTCTCAGAGTATATCCAAAGGGAACACGTCTCAATTCCTCAAATTACAAGCCACACATAGGGTGGACGTATGGAGCTCAGATGGTTGCGTTTAACATGCAGGTTTGAGACTAGTGAACTGATTTTAGAACTTTGGACTATTGTTTATTATGAAGCAAACTTTCATGCCTATTGAAATAAAGTTGTGTGTGTCCATCTACATTATTTCTATGCCTAATCTTCATTGTTCTGTTTCCTTTATTAGGGGTATGGCAAATCACTTTGGTACATGCAAGGAATGTTTAGAGCAAATGGACGGTGCGGTTATGTGAAAAAACCTGAATTTCTTATAGAGAAAGGTTCACATAATGAGGTTTTTGATCCTAAAAGAACATTGCCAGTGAAGAAAACATTGAAGGTGATAGATATTTTACTGGAAAAGGAAATCAGTTAGTTTGTGACATCTTTCTGAACGTCTCCCTCTGCCTGTATAGGTAAAAGTCTATATGGGGACCGGTTGGAGCTTAGATTTCAGCCAAACAGACTTTGATACTTACTCGCCACCAGATTTTTATGTTAAGGTGAGTTGGGTAATTAATAATTATGCTAATATTGCACATTAGGATATCCCAATTGACACAATTGAACATTTGTTGGTGTAAGGAGACAATTAGACTTGAAGATAGGCTTAGTTTATGTGCTTCAATATTGGTTAAAAATCCTTTAACTGTCTACATTGGAAAAATATTTGGTTGTTCATGGCTAGAATTCTGATATAAGAGAGACACATTATACTTATCCTAAGCAATTGATCAATTCATATATAACAGGTTTGTATTGTTGGAGTTCCTGCTGATATGGCCAAGAAGAAAACAAGTGTAATTTCAAATAACTGGTTTCCTGTCTGGGATGAAGAGTTTGATTTCCCTTTGACTGTTCCAGAACTGGCTTTGCTCCGCATAGAAGTTCGAGAGAATGATAAGAGTCAGAAGGATGACTTTGGTGGACAGACATGTTTGCCTGTCTCAGAGCTAAAATCTGGATTCCGATCAGTCCCTCTGTATGATGAAAAGGGTGACAAATTAAAATCTGTGAAGCTTCTAATGTGGTTTCAGTTTAGATGAATTATAGGATCAGCCATATAAAAATCTTAGATAAGGGCTTTACTATGTTATATTTTCTGCACCATTAACAGTATTAAGAACTTCCAATATTGTCACATGGTCTTTTAGATTACACTGATAGCAAGCAAGTTTTAAGGTATATATAGATGCAAGACCTGAGATTATGTTAAATTGTGGTCCACAACCACGACTGCACCGCAATTGTTATCACATTTATCCATGATTCTCTATAATACCAAGGATCACTATGAAACTACAATCACAATTTAAAAACATTGTCTGAATCCTTAAGTCAATATAGGTCAGAATGTAATGCCATTCACTCTAAATGAAAAAACTGATCCGTGAATCTAGGATGAAAGACCTTTCATCCTTATTAGCCACACAAGATGGAGCATTCCACCTTTGCTTGGAAAATTTGTTTTCCTTGAGAGTGACACTCTTCATGGTACAATTAAATCATTTGAGTGTCACTCTTTCACGATTCACAACTGTTTTGCTCTCTTCTACCTTTACTGTGAATAAAGCATGTTTGTGTTTGATGTGGGTTGAATGTCATGGAACAAATGATGGAGATGAAGAAGGGAAAGACGTGGGGTTAATGGTAGCATATGCAGGGATGAAAGGTATCCATTGTGTCAATTTGGAGCAGGCTCTGGCTGTTTGTGATAGTAGCCCATTTGATCACATTTCCAGGGATAAGGTTCCACTAAACTTAGAAAGCATCCGCTGGTTCCTGCAGTCAATATCTGAAGGTTCACGCTACTAGTCCCTAAAAGACTACTAATACTCTCAATTCTTTAATCATTCCTAAAAGGCTAAAACCAATCTTGATCATATTAACAAAACAGTAAATGATTATGTTTCCTAGAACAAACGAAACTTCAAATGAGTTCTATTGTTGACTACAAAACATGAATTTGAGTTTGTAAATGACTATTACATCAAGTATGTGTTTTCAGAAATTCTTGGCTTAAATACACTCCTTTCAAATTTAGTGTTTTTTTTGGCAGAATTATTTTTATGTTTTTAGTTATGACAGATCATGTTTTTTTATTATTCTTATAGCATTTTAGATAACATTTTTTTATTATTTAAAACGTTATCTAAAATGTTTTAAGAATTAAAAATAAAATATAATTTATAATGATTAAAAATAAAAATAACATGTTTTTTCGTTTTTATATCTTTAACTTTTTTATTACGAATTTCAAACTGATTCTATCAAAATAAATTTGATTCATTTAATGAAATTAATATAAAAGTATATTAAGGTCATTTTCTGTATGATAACGTGGCTCACACGTGCCCAGCTTTCATTCGTTTTATCGATTGGTGCCCCATGTGAAATTAGATCACCAATCATATTAATTAACAGCTCTTTTGATAAAGTACGGCCACCACGTTGCTACCGTATTAATCCACATTCATATTCATATAAATTAAATATCGAGTAAAATGTATTTATAGTTTTCATAAATTTAATTAAAGTTCATTTCATTTCTTCAAAAATTATTGATTTTAATTTTTATATATTTGAAAAAAAGTAATCGCCTTAAAGTAGTTGCTAACATGATACTGCATCCAGATGTATATTATGTTATTACTAAATAATAATAATAGCAATCATTTAAAAAAATTAACGATCATGATTAATGAGGATCAAATTCAACAATTTATTGAAAGATTAAAACTAAAATTATTTTTTTACTGGAAAACTAAAATTAGTTATGCAAAGATTAAAAACGTATATAAAATATAAACCTAGAATATTCAATATTAATTCTTTTTAAACTTTTTATTTCACATATGTCTTGAAATTACAATAACTTTAATAATTATATTAATATTTTTAAAATAAAATGTATTAAAAGTATTTATTTTTATGTAAATCTTGATAGGAGTCTTGCATTCAAATCTAGATCCCTCTAGTTAATCCTATTCATGAGATCAAAGAAGTTAGGGATACGTGCAAAGATATCCCATTACCTAAGTTGGTAAAGGAAATACAACTTGCAAATGTAAGATAAATTAAAGAGAAAATGAGAGCATATGTTAATCCAATATTAGAGTTTTTATTCCCTTTATATATAACATTAAAATTAGATAATATATACATGTGTATAATCGTTAAAAAAACAAGAAACTTAGAATCTTTTCTATGATTAAGAAAACTATTCTTTAAGTAAGATTGTAAAGATAATACGTGATGTCTTTTAATATAAGTAATTTTTTGTGGTTAAAATATTTAAATCTTTTTGAATTTTAGTCAGGAATAGAACTATTTTACAAATAAATTTTACATGTAACTTTAATTGATATAACTTAATATATATCTACATATTATGAGGTCTAATTCAATTTATTGATCACAAAAACTGAATACCAAATAGATAATATTTCGGATGTAATATATACGTTAAATATAGTGCCTAGGCCATTCTTATATTCCTAAGTTTTAGTATTCCTCAACCCTTGGTCTTGACTTTTTGGCATACAGAACAAGCTGATCACCTCCCCTAAATATCCTCCTTTATTAATTTAACGAGATGTTTTTTAAGATCAAAATTGTGATCCACCATTTAACGCTATTGTATGAATAATACTTGAATATTGTTTGTGTTTAATTATTTTTCAATCTGTGTATCCTGGTGTTTTCCTTGAAGAAATCTAAAAGATGCCAACAAATTATTCCCCCAAGGCTACTTTGGGCGATCTGATGAACAATTCAAAGAGAGTGATAAAGTTGGAAGAAAGATGAACCCACAAACAGAAGGCAATTTCAATTTTCAACAAAGAACGAGTGCCAAGTGCCTAACATCTAATCCTTTGGAGGGTTACAAGTGGGTCCCTACATGCATTCTGAGTCTGGAAACACCCATACGTATCTTCACGACAAGACAACATCTTCATTGCCATCGAACACAAGAAACGTATCCATTCTCCGACCAAAAGTTTTATCCTTTATTATATCCGTATCTACACTTTACACGCCCCGTTAGTTTTCTTCTTCTTCAAGGTGTTGGGAGACACACACCAGAGAGAGTGAAAAACATTAACTAAGACATGTCTAGCAAACAGACTTATAGCTTTTGCTTCTGCTTCCGCCGGCGTTTCAGGCTCCCCGTGTCGGAATCCCCGCCGGAGATAAGGACCATTTTCGACCGTTACTCCGATGAGAATGGCGTCATGACAGCCACTCACCTCCGAAGTTTCCTGGCTGAGGTGCAGAGGGAAGACAATGCCACTGAGGAGGAAGCACAGGCCATCATCGATGGCCACAAGCATCTCAGTATCTTTCACCGAAGAGGTCTCAATCTCGAGAGTTTCTTCAACTATATTTTTAGTCACCATAATAACCCACCTCTCTCACCTTCTATTGGGGTAAGTAAGGGGTAACCCTTTTTAGTTTCATACATATACTTTCTTTTCCATTTTGAATGAATGGTTTTCTTTCTTTGTCTTTCATGTCTAAGTTTTTATTGTTTTGTTTTTATTGTTTTGTTTTGTATGTTGGTATGTAAACATACGCTGTTTGTCACACTAAAAGCTTATTTTGTATGATTGAATTAGGCCCAAACTCTCTTTCTTACAGGACTTCTTAGTGATTATAGTTCTCAATCTCAACAATTAATAATGTCGATTTCAATCAACGTGGTGTGGTATAGTTAACAGATGGCCATGCCCTTTAAGCATGTAGTCAGGGGGTTCGATCTTTCTGTATTTGTATATAGAATAACATCTTTTGGGAGAGGTTAGTTGTTAGTCCCCTGGGGATACCAGACATTTTGCAACAAAAAAAAAGTTTGATTTCAGCTGAATTTTTAGTGATCCTAGTGCTTCATTTTAGTGATAAGCCTATATCTTACATCAAAGTCTCCTACAAGTTCATTAGCTTCAAATACATATTGAATTATTGATGTTACACTGTTGCGTATGAGATTATTTTTGATGAGTATGCTGTGTATGAGATTATGTATACGCTGTTGTTCTGGTTATAATTGATATTATTTCTGCTATTCCATTTGCAGGTGCACCACGATATGTCTTCACCGTTGTCTCATTACTTCCTTTATACTGGTCATAATTCCTATCTAACTGGGAACCAGCTTAGCAGTGACTGCAGTGACGTCCCCATCATCAATGCACTGCAGAAGGGTGTAAGGGTGATTGAGTTAGATATATGGCCTAATGAATCAAAGGATAATGTGGATGTTCTTCATGGAAGGTAATTTTAGTAGTTTACTAGTTCAATGTTGCTGACTTTTAAACATGAATTTGAGTCAGCTCCCTTGTTTCCCTCTTTTCTTTCCCCCATAAAAATCAGTTCATCTGTTTCGCAAGTTATTATTCATTTATCTGTTTCTACTCTGATATGATCTAGTGACTATAAACATTCATTGCCTAAAGAAGGAAAATTTGCAATTAAAATAATATCTACAACAATGTGATGAAGACTTATTCATCTATTTACTACTTGCAAACAAAATGATTCAATCTGGCATAGCAGGAAAATGATATTCTAATGTAATGGCAATTTGAACTTACATTTATTTTTCCTAAATATTTTGAAATGTAGTTCTTTACATATCTATGTTTTTGTAATATAGGACTTTGACATCTCCTGTGGCACTCATCAAATGTTTGAGGTCTATTAAGCAGCATGCCTTTGTTGCCTCAGATTATCCAGTCGTAATAACCTTAGAAGACCATCTAACTCCCGACCTTCAGAGCAAAGTGGCTGAGGTTAGTTAGTTGAAGTTCTCTAGGAATTCAAAAACCAAAATGTTTATTTTCTTACGGTTGAAACTTGACAGTACTGTTCAAATTTCTAGATGATTACTCAAACATTTGGGGACATACTATTTGCTCCTACCTCAAAAAGCTTGAAGGAATTTCCTTCTCCTGAATCACTTAAAAGGAGGATTATTATATCAACCAAACCACCTAAGGAGTACCTTGAGGCAAAAGAAGTACAAGAAACGGAGGAGGAACCACAACAGGAAAAGCCTGCAGATGATGAAGAAGCATGGGGGAAGGAAGTCCCTAGTTTGAGAGGTGGAACTATCTCTGATTACAAGGTCTGAGACTAAGTCAATGTTGTACACTAATTGCCACTACATTTAATTTTGCCACTACATTTAATTTTGTAAGGGAGGGATTGGTTGATTCTTTTTCTGGCTTACCATCTTTATGCAGAACATTGAGGATGATGACGTTCTTGATGATGAGGAAGATATCGATGAAGCAGAAAAGTCACGTCAAGATGCAGCAGATGAATACAGACGTTTAATTGCCATTCATGCTGGGAAGCCTAAAGGTGGATTAACGGAATGTCTCAAAGCGGATCCTGATAAAGTGAGACGTCTAAGTTTAAGTGAGCTGCAGCTTGAAAAGGCTGCTGAAACTCATGGAAAAGAAATTGTCAGGTATTGCGTTAAATGTTGCTTTTATAAGCAAAGTTTTAACATTTCTTAAGAATTGTGAAACAATTGTATAATTCATTTTAAGTTTTTAAGAATTATACTATTGGATAGAAAACTTGTTGATGTTCTTAAATCCCATGAGTCATTTAGGGTCTACCAAAAGTGAGTTAAACAATTCTAACATGATTGTACCATTGGAGATGCTCTTTGTGGTCATATTAGACACTTCAGAGTATTGTGGTTAGGCAGCAAGCACAAATGGTTTTCTCATTATTTGTAAATTGAAACCAATCCAAAGCCCCTGTATTTAGCTTTGAAGCAAACCCAAACAAGATGTTTTGTTTATTTGCAAATGAAAAGAGAAGTATTTATTTCTTGATTGTTGGCAGATTTACTCAACGGAATATACTGAGAGTGTATCCAAAAGGTACTCGCATTACTTCGACAAATTATAACCCATTGATTGGGTGGATGCATGGAGCTCAGATGGTTGCATTTAACATGCAGGTTTCTACTTCTTCCTCCCCTCTTGTTCTATTTCATTTTTTGTATTTGATTTCTTGAGGTCTGAGAGAAACTTGCCGTACTCAAAATGTTAAGGATGAATTGTTATTGTCAATGACTTTAGCGATAGCACATGCAAATAATTCAGTCTGTTATTGACTAATGATATTGAGATCATGAAAGATGCCCACTAATCAGTTTCCATTGTTCCATTCCATGACAGGGGTATGGTAGATCTCTTTGGTTGATGCAGGGAATGTTCAAAGCCAATGGTGGATGCGGTTATGTTAAAAAACCAGATTTTCTATTAAAGGTTGGTCAAAATAATGAGGTCTTTGATCCTAAAGCTCATTTGCCTGTGAAGACAACCTTGAAGGTAAAAGCTTTACTGCGTGGAGATTTGAATCATGTTCCTTTCCAAGTGTCTGTAGTCTAGAATCTAGGTCCTAACAAAGCTCATACTTTTCTTACTCTTATTTAGGTGACTATATATATGGGGGAAGGATGGTTTCATGATTTCAAGCATACACACTTTGATAAATTGTCACCCCCGGACTTCTATGCAAGAGTATGTTAAGATAATCTAAGAGATGATTATGTTCAGTTGAAATTTATCATTTTTATTTTCTCTTTATATTTGCTTCCCTGCAGTTTATTTATTGCATATGGTACTTTCCATGTAGTTATTATATGAACACTCTTATATATGCAGGTGGGGATTGCTGGAGTCCCTAATGATACTGTTATGAAAAAAAGTCAGAAAGTAGAGGATAACTGGTCACCTTCATGGAATCAAGTATTTGAGTTCCCACTTGCTGTTCCAGAACTGGCTCTGCTTCGTGTAGAAGTTCATGAGTATGACATGTCT
This sequence comes from Glycine tomentella, assembly GCA_007407185.1. Taxonomy (NCBI): domain Eukaryota; kingdom Viridiplantae; phylum Streptophyta; class Magnoliopsida; order Fabales; family Fabaceae; genus Glycine; species Glycine tomentella. Next base: position 2,053,673 of record PYAF01005436.1, read on the forward strand.
GAGAAGGATGACTTTGCTGGCCAAACATGCTTACCTGTGTGGGAACTAAGAAGTGGAGTTCGAGCAGTTCCACTGTATTCCCGCAAAGGAGATAAGTATACCAATGTGAAGCTTCGCATGCGCTTTGAATTCATTTGATTTTGTGCGTCCTTCTGCTCCATGTTTTGTACAGTCATTATAATATGTTATAAGCAAGAGTGTGTATGTATGTAGCTGTGTAAAATTGTAAGTGTTGTTTATTTAGAGTGATGCTTTTTATTTTGTCTTAAAAAATTTCTTCTAATATATTAAAATTTATAAATATTAAAAAATATAGACAAAATATAAAAAATATAAATTAAAAAAGATACTATTATTTTAAACCTTTAACATTAAACACGTCAACGATCATACATATCAAACTCAGGGTCAGAGATAGTAGCGCAGGAATCAACATCCGGGTCATGGATAGTACTGCAGGAAACGTTATCACACGAGTCCGTATCAATACCCCAATCGGAGAGAGGAATACTCCTAAGTCTTGTGTAAAAGGACTCATGTGATGGTAATGCGTAGGAATAGGAAAAGTTCTCATCATATAGGCTACTACCACAAATAGCCAAAGCCCGCTCCAAATTGACCACAATGTCATTCATGGTTGGTCTATGCCTCCCTTCCCATTTCACACAACATATAGCGGTATAGGCCAGGATCTCCAGTGCCTCTGCTTCTTTCACATCGGGTGGTCCAACCCTTGAATCCATAATTTCGACCAAATCTCCAGCCAAAATAGCACGCACTGCATGTTTACAGAGGCCTCCATCTTCCGTACAACTCCAAGCTGTCTTACCAGTTAAAAGTTCAAGCAGTACAACTCCAAGCCCGTACACATCACACTTTGCTGTCAACACACCTCGACGAATATACTCAGGACAAATGTATCCCCGGGATCCCGCTATTACATCATCGTATTCACCGTCAGGTTCTGGACATATGAACGACAATGCAAAATCACATACTATTGCCGTCCAAGTGGCATCAATAAGAATATTGGAAGACTTGATATCTCTGTGAATAATAGATGGATTTGCATAATTATGCAGATATTGTATTCCCCGGGAAGCATCCCGAGCAATCTTGATCCTCATTTTCCACGAATTCAACACACTGCTATCCTTGTCCACATTGTTCTTATCTTGCAAACAATCACCCAACGACCCATTCTTCATATACTCATACACCAACAGCCTTTCATCTCTGTTTTCACAGTACCCAACCAGCCCAACCAAGTTCCTATGGTTTAAACGGGAAAAGATGACAAATTCAGACTTACCAAACGGGGCTCCGCATGATGTTGCTGTCCTCTTATAGATTGCTACCTCACGACCATCAACGAGTTTGCCTCTGTATACATTATAACGAATCTTGTTGTGAAGTGAGAAATTGTTGGTGGCTGCTTTAAGCTCAGCCAGGGTGAATAATCGTGCAGGAACATGTCTTGTGGCGTTCGGCACCTCTTCCAGTTGTGAAAATGGTGCAGCACTGCTCCTGCTCATTGCATTGTCCACTGTCGAAGCGAAAGTACGGAGAGAGGATGCTCCCAAATCTTCTTCAGTAGCACTACTGCTCCTTATGGCACTGTTGATTAGCGAAGTAAAACTATGGACTGGGGATTCTTCCAAGATTGAGGCAGTCTCACTCTTTATCATATTGTCCACTGTCCAACTAAAACTCGTTGCGTGAACAGTGATATCGGCCACCTCATTGCTCTCAGCGTTTACAGAATCCATTTGATTTGATTTGGCAAGTGAAAGTATGTATGTGCTTTGGCAGAGGCACGGAGAACGGATTTATAAACAGAGAGCAAAGCAGATACTCCATATCAGTAGTTGAGAAGGTGCGAGGCAAGGGAAGAGAAGCTTCACCTTACCTATTGGGTCCATACGAAGCTTCCAAGTGTTTCACAAGTCACTAAAAAACTATTCAAAATAACTTCCTTTTTTATTAGCGTCTAATAGTTATTTCCGCGTCCATCCCGAAGGGCGTCGGCAAATTTACTTTTCAGTTATTTTATTTTTTTAATTCTGATTGAGGGCTTGTAATATTTTTTACAACTTCTTTTATTTTTTATTTTCTGTGTTAAAGTCGTAAATATTTATTCAATTTTCATGTAATTTTTTTTTCAAGTTATATGTAGTAAGATAAAATTGTGTATAATTTTACGATTTTTCTATTTATTTCGTATTGAAGTTGTATACTATTGTACGACTATTGCTTTAAAAAAAAAATATTTGTAGTAAGTTCGTGTACTACTTGCTTTCTTTCTTCTTCTTTTTTTAAATCTGTTTCATTATGTTTTTTTATTTTATAAAAAACTTTTCTTTATTTTTTAATTTATAGTTTCTTAATTTATGTTAAAAAATAATTTTTTAATATAAAAATAACAAATTAAAACATGTATTTTTTTTGTGATTTTATATTTTGTATATATTATTTAAATATTTTAATTTAATGTATAATATTTTTTATTTAATATAATGATGACTTTGTTGATCTATATAGAAATTAGAAAATATTTACAAAATTTATCAACATCATTTTCACTTTCTTGGAAGCAAAAATCAATGGCCTCAGTATGTAGGTTCATATTTTAGATATGATCCTTCCAAACGATAACATATGACGACTATCAAAAAGTCAATCACTACTCGTATACATAATAAAATTGACGAACTAATTCCAAACATGTTTAAGAAATACTAAGTGTATAGAATTGAATGACATAATCGTCATCAATATCCATACAAGGAAGTCAATAACTAATATTATTTATAATTTTTTTTACTTTTGTTTAATTTATACGATTTATTTATATTAATTACAAATATTATTTTTATTTTAATAACTACTTATATTAATTATAAACATTGTTTCAATTTTAATATAACTTTTGCATTATTCTATTTATGACATATTTGGGTAAACTTCTCTAGAAGCATTTCTAGAAGAAGAAAATATGAAAAAAAAATGAGATGAATTTTTCCATAAGTAAAATTAAGCTATCTATTAGTTAATTTTTAGAAACTCACTAATATAGATTTTCTAAAAGATGAGATGACATCTACAAATTAGTTAATGAAAGACTTATTTTAGCTTATGGAGAAACTTATTTCATTTTTTTTTCTTACTTTTCTCTTTTAGAAGTGCTTCTAGAGAAGTTAACATCCAAACAGACCCGTATAATATTTAAATAATGCAGTACAAAAAATTTATGTATTAGTGTTCAAAATCTTTAATTTCCTTAATCATAACTGTAAATTAATGAACAAAATTAAAATATAATTAAAAATTATTTGATGTATTATAAATTAATATAAAGAATATATTAAATATTTTCATTTAAATTTAATTTTATTAAATAAATATTTTAACATTATTAATAAATATTAATATTTTTTAATAAATTCATATAGCCAAAATTAAATATACCATCAAACCATATAAAAAAAATTTATAATTATATTGCATAAAAAATATAATACATTAAATTAAAACATTTAAATAATATATAGAAAATATAGAATCACAAAAAATACATATTTTAATTTTTTATTTTATATTAAAAAATATTATTTAGCCGACAAGCCCCGTGCAAAATATAATGATTATGACCTTGCCACTTGCATCTTGGTGGCACCGTAAGTTCATGGATAGCAATTGCGGTATAATTAAATTTAGGTTGTTTCTCAAATGTTTAATATTTTTAATTACCTAAGATCTAATTGAGATCCCTAAGTTCATTTCAACTCACGTTTTTTTAATATTTACATATCAATTTATTTATTATTTAATCTTTGGTTATATATATAACTTAAAATTTCAATTTAATAAATCATGGGTATATTTGAATTGAGCTTAAGAAATTCTAATTAATTAATTATTTTAATTTTAATTTTTTTTAACTTGTTTTGATTCAAGTATAATATTCATAGCCACCTCACCACCAGCAACTAGTTTGGCTCTGTACACACGCCGATGCTTCCAGCACCGATGATGTTGTGAAGTGAGAAATTGTTGGTGGCTGCTACAAGCTCAGCCAGCGTGTATAATTGAAAACCATGCATGGGGGAACTTGATGCTCCCAAATCTCTTACATAACTACTCATCGCATTGTTCAATGTCCACTGCCAAAGTAAAAGCTGCAGGGACATCTCTGTTGGATGTTCCCAAATTCGCCATGCTGAAATATCACTCACACTATGTTTTTCTTTTTCTACTCGCAAAAGGAAACAGTGGACACTTGCATAAACTTTGAAAGTATGTATGTATGTATGTGCTTTGGCAAAATCAATCATACGAGAAATTTGGAGAAATCATCCAAGAAACAGAGTCTATTATAAAAAAAATAAAATGAAAATAAAAACTTTCCCCTCATACACTGCGTAATTACACAATCCCCGCCGTGTAATCAATAACACGAGATAATTCTTAATATATCATTCTCAAAAATAAGAAATGCTATAATTTGGATCGTCACAAATAGCCAAAGCCCGCTCCAAATTGACCACAACATCAGCCATGGTTGGTCTATATTTTCCTTCCCTTTTCACACATTGGAAAGCTGTATAGGCCACTAATTCCAGTGCCTCTAATTCATTCAAACCGCGTTGACCAACCCTTGGATCCAAAATGTTGATCGGAGTTCCAGCAAAAATAGCAGGCACTGCAAACTCCACCACATTGCCAAGCTTGAATGTAGGTGGCTTTCCAGTTAAAAGTTCTAGCAGTACAACTCCAAATGCATACACATCACTCTAAGTTGTAAACACATTTTGAACTAAGTACTCTGGATCAACGTATCCAGAGTTTTCCATCAATGTCTCCTCCCTGTAATCATTGTCAGGTTCTGGACGCTTGAACCACAGCTCAAAATCAGATATTCTTGCCGTCCAAGTGGCATCCAGAAGAATGTTGGAAGACTTTATATTTCCGTGAATAATGGATTGATCTGCATAATTATGAAGATATTCTATTCCCCGGGAAGCATCCAAAGCAATGTTGATCCTCATTCTCCATGAAGGCAAACCCCTGCCATTGTTATGGTTATACAAATAATCATACAATGACCCATTCATCATATACTCATAGACCGAGATCCTTTCATCTCCCTTTTCACAGTAGCCAATCAGCCCAACCAAGTTCTTGTGGTGTAAACCGGACAAGATGGGAAATTCAGACCTACCAAACGAGTATATCCAGGTTTCATCCCTCTTGATTATGACCTCACGACCATTAGCGAGTTTGCCTCTGTAAACCACACCAAATCTTCCACCATCACGAATCATGTTGCGAAGTGAGAAATTGTTGGTGGCTGCTTTAAGCTCAGCCAAGGTGAATAACTGAAAATCTTCAACATGTGATAATCGTGCAGCAACAGTCCTCATCATCGCATTGTCCCCTGCCGAAGCAAAACTAAGGACAGGGGATGTTCCTAGATTTGAAGATGTCCTACTCCTTATGGCATTGTCCACTATGGAACCAAAACTATGGTAACCGGATTCTCCCGAATTTGATGCAGTGTCACTCTTTATGGCACTATCCACTACCCAACTAAAAGTTCTTGCATGATGTGTGATATCGGCCTCATCGATGCTCTCGATTTCAGTTTCCATTTGATTTGATTTGGCAAGTGAAAGTATGTATGTGATTTGGCAGAGGCACGGAGAGCTGATTTATAAACAGAGAGCAAAGCACATAGTCCATTATCAGTAGTTGAGAAGGTGCGAGGCAAGGGAAGAGAAGCTTCACCTTACCGATATGAAGCTTCCATATGAAGCTTCCAAGTGTTTCACAATTCATTAAAAAACTGTTCAAAATAACTTTTATTTTTATTTTTATTAGTGTCGTACTCACTATCCTTATTTCTTTAAGTTTTTTCTTTGACAAGCTATTACCGCGTCCATCCAGAAGGACGCCTTACTCATTCGCAGTCAACTTTTGAAGTCTAAAAGGGTTGCTAACTAGCCCAAAAACCATCCATCCAAAAGGACACCTTAGCCATTCACAGTCAACTTTTGAAGTTTAAAAGGGTTGCTAACTAGCCTAAAAAACATATATGTATATTCTTTTGTGTTTGCTCACATTATCATAAATGCACTAGATGTTTAAAAGACATATTGAAGGATCAGGCATTATACATTGGGAGTGTCAACCATGCTTATATTTGTTTATGACAGCATGTTCCTAATGTCTTTTCTCCGTATTCTAGATAGATGGTTATAAGTGGCCTATCTTTTGAAGCTTTATCCTTTGAAATACTTTTACCCCCAAGTAAATAACTTCTAAATAAGATCAAAACTACTGGAACAACTTATAAATAAGATCAAAACTACTGGAGCAAGTATATTTAAACAACTTATAAATCACTCAAATTAACTTCTAAACTTTTATAATATCATGTTAAATACACTCTTAAGTCATATTAACAGAGTAAAAACACATTTTTAAAGCAATCAAATTTATAAAATAAGATAAAAAAAATACCATAAAAGTAATAAATAGATATTTCGTAATACCATTACCTAAAAATACATTAGTACTATATTTTTATAATACATTATTACATATAATTATACAATTTTATTAGATAATCAATAAACTTTATTGCACTTGGAATAATTAAAACTCACATTATTTAATAGTAAAATTTACGTAAAATTCGTAAAAAATGTAGTAACAAAACATGATGCAAACACAAAAACAGAGACAACAACATTAACAGAAACAACCAGAGTCTCATCACACTCTACACAGGTGGGTGAATCGCAGCAGTGGCAGCAACATGACATCACCGTGGAATAAGATTCATATTCACCACTCTCACGTTTCACCACCACCACTACCGCTACTCTTAGACTCCGACGGCGACGTGATTCCTCTCTCTGCTATTGATTGGTAACTTCGTTCATTCATTCATTCAATCATTAAGGATCATAGATTTTGTCTCTCTTGAATCTTTCTTTTAGAATTTCTTTCAGATTTTCTGATTTACAAATTATACTATGAATATCAAATAGATTCTTTCAAGCTTTCTAGAATAGTGTTCTCTAGGAATAAAGATCTGAGTAGGACTCTCAAGATCTTTGTGATTTGTTTCTAATAGTGTTTTAGAATTTAGATTCTTTATCTAAGGTCGATAAAGATAATCAATCGTAATTGCCCGTAAAAGAATTTTTTTGATTTAGTGAAAACTCTTACCCAATATTAGTTAGAAGATATTGGATTTAGCCTCAATGTTAGTGAGGTGAACTAATATAAATTGTTGTATATTTTTTTGTTCTAAATCTGAATATTTTTTATTACTTGTATTTGGATGATCAAAGTATAATCAACAAGAAGTAATTCTGACATTACATACATTACAAGGTGTTTCTTGATTGAAAGAAAATTTCAGATTTTGATTAAAGGTTATTAACTGCAATTATTTTAAAAAACTTTAAATATATGTTTTAACTAATTCACCTCCTGTTAGTTTATTTGAAATGTGTTCACTCTGATTACAATTTAATCACTGGTATTTTCTCTTATTATAAGTTATGACTTTAAGAAATTTATGAGTTTGTAGCTTTAGGTCTTTCAGATTTTTTTTCAAGCTAGATATCAGTTGTAGCTTCAAGTATTTTTTTTTCTTGTTTTTAAATAAAATTTTATAGATTTATTTATTGTAAAACTTGGCTGTGTGTATTACTAAAATTAAAATTTTAATTTTGTGAAAATGCACTCTAGTTAGTCTATACAATAAAATATCCATAGATATCATTATTATACAATTTATACTTATATATATTCATTAATTTGGAAAAAAAGCATATGCTTAATTGTTGACAGTACATCTTTTTTCTTTCTTTGTGTTATTAAAAAAATATTGTTTTTGTCTAGCCACATAAATGACATTATGGAGCCTGCCATCCTTGTCGGCTACCTTGTGCCGAAGAGTACCAATGTGGTCATACATGCAAATTAAGGTTTGATAAATTTTCTCTTTATGTACGATAAAATTAATGCTTGCATGTTAGGACTTTGGATTTTTTGAGCATTTAGCGTGAATGGAAAGTCCAAAAACACAGATCCATTTCTCTTTGCTCATGTCTTGAGTCTTGACTAAGTAATGCATGAGTTTCATCAGAATCTAGTATCACATGACCAACTGACCAGTCCGTACATTTAACTTTTAGTTAATTTCTTTCCTCGACTCTTTTGTCTTTGTGAAGGTGCCATGGTGCTAGGCCTCCTCCTAATCCAGAATTTTCTCTTAAACCAAAGAAAAATAAGATTATACAACAAAGTGATGGAGTTCCTGGCACTCCATGCCGTCCTTGCCCAGAACTTTTGTGGAGATCATGTGTTGGGCAACACATTGGAGCTGAGAGAATGGTTTGTTTTGCTTATCTTCAAAGCTCTATATGAACTTTGATATGCAAGATTCTTTTTGATGATTTTGCCTGAAAGCAATTTGCATTAACTACTTTTATGCTGCTAATGTAGTTACTGTTTCTTTTCCTCCTTACTATCAGATGGTCTTCTCTGATAAACCACAGTTCTCCTGTGGTAATCCTCTACCGTGTGCTAATCATTATTGTACAAAAACCTGCCATGTCTTGGAGAACCAGTTACAAGGAAGCGAACCTTGTGAAGATTGTTATCTTCCTTGCCAAAAGGTGTTAAATCTTCTTTAATTCCATTAATCCTTATTTTATTCTTTATTTTGACCTGGTGTCTTCGTCATTCATGGTCTGTGATGTATTCTTTATGTTTTATCGCTGGATTTAAGCCGAGTCGTTGAAGTTTCTCATTTGTCTTCCTGTGTAAAGTTGAGAAACTCTCCTGTATACTTTTTAAAATCAAAATTGATAATTTGTTGCTTGATGTGTACATCACTGCCCTAGGCGATGCCATCCTGGAGACTGTCCTCCATGCAAGGTGCTCTCATTAAACGGTCATGTCACTGTGGTGTGGTGCAATGGTCCATGTGTTTGATTGCCTATATTACAACAGCTTGTCTGCAAAGGGTCAAGAGACTGTCCGTTCATGTGGTGGGTCATGTCACAGGTAATTCAGAAAGTAGCAAATTTTACTTTATATTTTTTTAAAATCTAGTTTTGCATTTGAAACTAACTTTAAGTTAAAAATGTCTGTTAGGCTTTCGTTCCTCCTTGTTTCTTGTTCTATTAATTGATTATTAAAGTTAGATGATGACTCTATTGGTCACATTGCTTTGCAGAAAGTTGCCAAATTGTACACATCTATGCCCAGAGACATGTCATCCTGGTCAATGCCCAAATGCTGAGAAATGCTGTAAAAAGGTACTACACAATTCAATAGCTATAACTTCATGCCTTGAATTTGAATATAACACAATTAGCGCAAATGGTGTTTTTGTATTACTGTTCTAACTACTGCATTCTAAGCAAATGACTACACTTATTTTTTTATATCCAATTTGACTTCTAAAATATGAAATCATTCTTCACAGGTCACTGTTCGATGCAAATGCAAAACATTGAAAAAGGAGTGGGTTTGTCAAGATGTTCAAGCAGCATATCATCTTGCTGGTTGCCATCCAAGGGATATTCCAAAAATTCAATTTGGAGTTGGACTCATTCCTTGCAATTCTGATTGCAAGAGTAAAGTGCAGGTTGTTGAGTCAGAACTACAGTTACGTAAAACTAGAGTTACTGAGGTAATCATGTTTCGGTCAGAAGTTTCCACGTACACTCCAAACCATCTTTTTGCTGCTTTCTTTATTTTCATCATTGCTATAAAGTTGGATTGTACTTGTGGAAATTTAGCTCTTGTAAAAACATCTTTATGTTTGCATTGTCATTTAACGTAATGGTGAAAATTTCAGAACCAAGTTAGAGTTGTATACCAAATCACAAATACATATAGATATTAATGCTTGGCAAAATGTAGAGTTTGTATTTTACTATTTTAGGATGCTCATTGTTTCTTAACTCGAATTACAAATATGATAGCACTACTTACTCCTTCAAGAGGGGAAAAAAGGATAGTGAAAGAGTGAAATTCTTTGGGTTTTTCTACCACATTTACATTTATTCTGTTGATACAAATTTGCAACACCTATAAATATTATACATTGTGAGAATGTTAGACTCATTTTATACGTTGACAATACCCCTACATATGTACATATATGCATACATAAATCTAAGGTTCTAAAATTAAATTTTCATCCAATACGATACCTTGAATTTCCCATGAATCTTTAGACCTACATATAAAGACTGAAGAGGTGGAAATTTTGGGTATTGGGAATGTTATTCAAAGGCTAGGTCAAGTGAATGAGTGAGGGCGTGAGGCTTGAAAACCCTTATTGACATTGTCCATGACCATTATAGATTGATTTGAACTAATATCAGTGAATTCTACCACTAGGATAAATCTTTAAATGTGCTATCCATTCTGCTGAAAGAAGTTCCTTTATCTGAGGGCATGCTAGCACTTCAAACTCCAGATAGCCACAATAACTTGGCATAATGGGGATCATTGGTTAAAAATTGAGTGAATGCATATGTTAACAATTAAGGGAAAAAAAACATTTTTATTTACTCCATTTATTCTAAATAAGACCAAGGTGATCCCATGTCTAATGCTTTGGCTTCATTCCCCTTGAACCCAAATTGTATCTGAACTCATGAAACAACTAAATGGTTTCATAGTGTGCCCAAAATTGTTGGACTACATGATAATTTCTCTCTCTGTGTCTGTAATTCTACTTAGTTTTTATTAATCACCTTATTCCCAATATCGAATCGAATGGCTTTAACTTCTATAATTTAATTTTATGCATTATAGTGTGAATTTTTTATACATTTCAACCAATCAGAAATCACAATAAGTATGATTTTTAAAATAATTGTTATAAAATTCAACAAACTTATCCTATATATTCATTTCTGATTGGATGACGTTTTATATTGTCCGTGCATAAACTATTTACTCCTAAATTATATTGTTTTAAAATGTTTCATTAAATTGGGGAGGCACGCATTTAGTCAGCTCTGCAGTGGTAGTATTTAATACTCAGTAATTATTGAAGGTACAAGAGCCAGATGTAGAAAAGTCAGTTCGGAAACGGCGAAAAAGGCGGGAACAGGTTCTAGAATCCAAGGAAACATCAAAACTACAGGTAATGTTAGTTTTCTTAATAAAGGAGCAATCTCTAAGTTACAATTGCCTTTTTCTTCTCTGACCACTTATGAATGTAATTATTGAACAGAAAATTATTTCCAGAATGAAGCGGTTTCTTCTATTTGTCTTTATTTTGGTCATAATTCTGGCTGCTACATATTATGGGTACAAGGGACTTTTATGGCTATTGGATGAATGAAGTGGACGAACGAAGACAAAGATATTCTTGAATCAAATGATTATTTCAGTTTGAATGCCCCCTTTATCCACCATTTTTTTCTTATCAGTCTGATTACTTTATTTTTCTTCCCTATCTATGAGGATAGATAGTGCATTTAATTCAATATGTTTTGATGGTTTCATTATTTTTTCGAAGACTAGGAAATCACTACATCATTTAATAGACATTCAGACACGTTGAGAGCCCAAAGTTTCAAAATGGGAAGCTAAGGTCAAATAAAATTTTGGCTGAATATTACGATTGTTTTATCTGAAAAATCGGCTTTTAAATTGCACAAAATTGTTAAGAACTTTGCAGTTTGTGGCTCGTGTGTGATTTTGGATATTCTTAAAAAGCATTATTGGGTTGGGCCTTTTGGCCTCTATTGTAACTATAAAAACAATTGAGATCTACATACGAATAATAATTGAGGGCTGGATATTTCAAGATATAAATCACAATTTTAATTTAACTAATTCACCTTATAAAGTTAGTAAATATTTCACACCAATATCATGATAAAAAAATAAATAATTTTTTTATTACAAAAAAAGCAGAGGAGATTGAGCATTATGGTATGCCTCAACTTGAAAGGAAAAAGTTAGGTACTTTATGGATAATTTGGGGATAACGTGTTTGAAGAGAAAAAGCTGTTGGGAAAAATCATATATTTTTATAGCATAGATAAACATGAAAAACTTCTTTTTTTTCTTAAAAAAAATATAGCTAATGTCACAAACATAATGATTATTTTAAAAAAAAAATATTTAAAAAATGACAAATTTAATGTCTCAAATATCTAATAGTCCCTAACTATGGTTCAAGACAACCTAGTTCTTGACACTAAATTGTTGAAAGTGCAAATGTAATTTACCCTCTATCGTGTCATGCAACAAACAAGAAGGAGATGTATAAAATTGAGTTCAATTCAATTAACACTCAAAAAAATTACATACAATACATGCTTTCTTATAAGTCAAGTATTACATAAATATAGAAAATCCATCCAAGTGAACTTTGGGTGACAACGGTTGGAAACAGTGGAACAATCACAGCTATGTAGTGTCGCAGAACAACTTTTGTTAATATAAGAGATTCTTATTATTGGTTTTCTTAATATATCATTCTGAAACATCCAACGAGATAGTACCGCAGGAAACGTTATCACATGAGTCCGTAATAATACCCCAATAGGAGAGAGAAATACTCGTACGTCTTGAGTAAAATTTTTCTAAATGAAGAGGATACGGACTCGTGTGATGGTAATGCAGAGGAATAGGAAAAGTTCTCATCATATAGGCTACTACCACAAATAGCCAAAGCCCGCTCCAAATCGACCACAATGTCATTCATGGTTGGTCTATGCCTCCATTCCAATTTCACACAACATATAGCAGTATAGGCCAGGATCTCCAGTGCCTCTGCTTCTTTCGCATCGGGTGGTCCAACCCTTGAATCCAAAATTTTGAACAAATCTCCAGCCAAAATAGCACGCACCACACTGTGTTTACAGTTACAGAGGCCTCCATCTTCCGTACAACTCCAAGCTGTCTTACCAGTTAAAAGTTCAAACAGTACAACTCCAAGCCCGTACACATCACACTTTGCTGTCAACACACCTCCACTCAACTCGGGACACATGTATCCCACGCTTCCCACTACTACATCGTATTCACCGTCAAGTTCTGGACATTTGAACGACAATCCAAAAGCAGATACTCTTGCCGTCCAAGTGGCATCAAGTAGAATATTGGAAGAATTGATATATCTGTGAATAATAGATGGATTTGCATAATTATGCAGATATTGTATTCCCCGGGAAGCATCCAAAGCAATCTTGATCCTCATTTTCCACGAATTCAACACACTGCTATCCTTGTCCACATTGTTCTTATCTTGCAAACAATCACGCAACGACCCATTCTTCATATACTCATACACCAACAGCCCTTCATCTCTGTTTTCACAGAACCCAACCAGTCCAACCAAGTTCCTATGGTTTAAACGGGAAAAGATGGCAAATTCAGACTTACCAAACGGGGCTTCCCATGATGTTGCTATCCTCTTATTGATTGCCACCTCACGACCATCAACGAGTTTGCCTCTGTATAAATTATAACCAATCTTGTTGTGAGGTGCGAAATTGTTGGTGGCTGCTTTAAGCTCAGCCCGGGTGAATAATCGTGCAGGAACACGTCTTGTGGCGTTGGGCACCACTTCCAGTTGTGAAAATGGTGCAGCACTACTCCTGCTCATTGCATTGTCCACTGCCGAAGCAAAAGTATGGAGAGGGGATGCTCCCAAATCTTCTTCAGTAGCAATACTACTCCTTATGGCACTGTTGATTAGCGAAGTAAAACTATGGACTCGGGATTCTCCCAAGATTGACGCAGTCTCACTCTTTATCGCACTGTCCACTACTTCACTAAAACTCCTTGCATCGGACACGTCAATGCTCTCAACGATTTCATAATCCATTTGATTTGATTTGGCAAGTGAAAACATGTATGTGCTTTGGCGGAGGCACCGAGCTTTGTGCCCATATATAAACAGAGATCAAAGCACATAGTCCATATCAGTAGTTGAGAAGGTGCGAGGCAAGGGAAGAGAAGCTTCACCTTACCGATTGGGTCCATATGAAGCTTCCAAGTGTTTCACAAGTCATTAAAAAACTGTTCAAAATAACTTCTTTTTATTTTTATTAGCGTCGTATTCACTATCCTTATTTTTATTAGCTTCCAAGTGCTTCACAAGTCATGAAAAAACTGTTCAAAATAACTTCTTTTTATTTTTATTAGCGTCGTATTCACTATCCTTATATGTATATTCTTTTGTGTTTGTTCACATTATCATAAGTGGACAAGATATTTAAAAGACATATTGAAGGATCAGCCATTATGCATTGGGAGTGTCAACGATGGTTATATTTGTTTATGCCAGCATGTTTCTAATGTCTATTCTCCGTTTTCTGGATAGATGGTTATAAGAGACCTATCTTTTGAAGCTTTATCCTTTGAAATACTTTTACCCCTCCTGATCCATCCAGAAGGAGGCCTTCCCAATTCACAGTTGCAACTTTTTATGTGTAAAGTGTCTCTCTTATTGAAATAATGGAACTTAATTTCTTTCATCTCGATGAAATCAAACATTCATATCTCCTTTTCAACTCCTTTTTAAAATGTTGTAAAGAGCTTTTATTCGTTGGCGGATTTTGCATATCCGTTCGCAACTTTTCTAACTCTGATATCTTTTTATAACATTTAAATAGTTGTATTTGGCATTCAATTACAACATATTCTGTTTTAAAAGAATTAGAAGTTGTCTGATCGTGTAGCACACCATTTAAAGGTGCAATAAAAGACAAATATATTTCAGCTTGGGTTTTGATGTGGCAGAAAAAAATTGCGAAATTACCAACTGACATGATGTGGCAGTTTGGGTTTTGATACAACAAGAGTAAAAGGGGATACACAATCCCTGCGGTGTAATCAAGAAGCAATTCATGTGCAATAGTCAATCCCCAGCTTAATTTGGTGGAAGTCCTAAAAGACCATTTAAAGTGAAAGCAAAGTAGACAAGTCTGCTTGTGCTGGGACCATGGTTAATTAGAATGGTGAAAGGGATCAGTTATAATGCCTGCAGGCTACAAGTTCTCAAATGAGACCGCAACAGCAGAGTGTTTTCATACTTTAAAAGCCAAACTTCTAGTCACTTACTTCTGCACCCTTCTCCACATGCCTATCCAATGGGACCAAATAAGTTGAAGTTTGTCAAAGTACCTTCTCCTCCCACTGGATGTATAATATACATAAACGTTTTACATAACAATGCTCTAGTAGTTAGTTACTTAATTCCTTCTTGATTGGATCCTAAGGTGCACTAATTTAAAGATAATGATAATGAGAAACAAGTGTCAAGCTCAGACGAACACCCCAAATTTTGACGGAAAAAAAGAAAATGGACAAAAATATTAATATGCATAATCAAAATAAAAATACGTAGGCATCAGGAATTAAGGACACTTTAACCAGTCATGCTATGTGAAAATATTTCATGTAAACCAAAATATAGTGTAAATGATGCATTTTTTTACTTTTCACTTGGTAATTTCGCCAAATTTTACAATCTAGAATACTATTGTGTAACGTTGGATGGTTATACCAATATAATATATGAGAAAGATCAAAGAATGAAATTTATAAAAAATCAATGAGAATTTACAAAATTTTCAATATTTTTCACCCCCTTTTCCCAAGGTTGGGCTATATCATGTTCAAAGTAAAACAAGAGCTAATATATTTCTCTCTATCACACACCCATACAAGTAGGAAGAAAGAGTCTTAGAATTTATTTCAATTCAATTGACACATACAAAACAGTGTGCAACATATGCTTTTTTATACGAAAGTCTCCTAATAAACTACTATTACATATGGAGAACCATCTATGTAAACTTTAGGTGACAGACTGGAAACGGTGGAACAATCATGGGTCAAAATATACAACTTAATTGCAGCTGTATAATAATTATACAGCTATGCAGTGTTGCAGAACAACTCAAGAGATAATTATTGTTGGTTTTCTTAACATATCATTCTGAAACATCAGAGATAGTACCGCTGGAAATGCTTTCATGTGGGCTACTATCACAAATAGCCAAATTCTTCTCGAAATTGACCACAATGTCAGCCATGGTTGGTCTATCTTTCCCTTTAAAATTCACACAACTCATAGCTGTATAGGCCAGTAACTTCACTGCCTCTGCTTCATTCACATCAGGCGGTCCAACCCTTGGATCCAAAATTTTCACCAATTCTCTGGCCAAATAGCAGGCACTGCAAAGTCTACTATACTACCACTATCATAAATTGTAGGTTCCTTTCCTGTTAAAAGTTCAAGTGGTACAACTCCAAACCCATACACATCACTCTTTGCTGTTAGCACATTTAGATGAAGGTACTCAGGATCAATGTATTCAGAGGTTCCCTCTACGTTCAATTTTTGGAAATCACGGTTAGGCCCTGGATTCATGAACGATAATTCAAAACTCCAAACCCATACACATCACTCTTTGCTGTTAGCACATTTAGATGAAGGTACTCAGGATCAATGTATTCAGAGGTTCCCTCTACGTTCAATTTTTGGAAATCACGGTTAGGCCCTGGATTCATGAACGATAATTCAAAATCAGATATTCTTGCCGTCCAAGTGGCATCAAGAATAATGTTGGAAGACTTTATATGTCTGTGAATAATAGACGGAACTGCATTGCTATGAAGATATTATATACCCCAGGAAGTATCCAGAGCAATCTTGATCCTCATTTTCCAATAATTCAACACACTGCTATCCTTGTCCACATTGTTCTAGTCATGCAAATGATCATTCAACGAACCATTCCTCATATGCTCACACACCAATAGCCTTTCATAATCATCTTCATAGAACCCAACCAGCCCAACCAAGTTCTTGTGGTGTATACGGGACAAGAAGCCCATGTCAGACGTTCTCTGTAAGGTGTAATCCATCTTGATCTACTGCTTCCTTACAGAGACCCAACCCAAGGCAAGCCAAGAGAAGGTTCACCTTAAATGATTGGATCATGTGTATGTCAACTACCTCAACCATTATAGCGTGTTTAATGAATTCGCATCTACTGTAGCTGTACGTCAACCAGTCAGAAATATCGACGTCTAAAATAACCTAACTCAACATAGTATTGTATACAGCAAATGCTAACAAGGTGTTAGAAACTAGTTAAGCCATTCACAGTCAACTTTAAATTTTTTATTTTTATTTTGCCCCTAATAAATATTTTCTTGCAATACTTAATAATTTATTTATAAAAAAATTGAGAGTAGAAATAATTTATTTTCTTGAAATACCCAATTCTGACCCCACAAACTCACCTTTCTCCAATTCCCCAACCTCCGATTTACATTTTTTCCAAACCACTGTTGGTTAATACCTTCCCCACATCTACTAAATCAACAGTTGATCAACAAGATATCATCTTTGTTTGTAATCATGTTGTATTAGACTGTGATAATTTAACTGAGGGCAAAGTCATTTGAACATATTCTAGGGAATAAAAAGGTAAATGCATAATGCCATATCAAGGAGGGTTATATTGTTAATTTATGTAATATATATTGTAGTCGATGTGATATTCCTGTTTGTATATTACTTGTGACACCAGCTGATTTTATTGCATTTTCATTAAATAAATTGGAAGCTCAGGGATCATATAAACAGGGGGTTACTTATTGCTGTTACCTTTCGGATTGTTTATGTCATTAAAGTTTAAACACACTTAAACAAACTGGCAATGCGTATTCTTTGTAATTGCTTCCTTTTTGTGTGTTTATGGTGGTTTATTTTCTTTTTGTCAATATAAAACTGTTATCTTACATAATGTTCTGGATCTTGATGCTATGTACTTGGATTTCTTCAAATTTTACTTCCCTAAAAACTATCTGTGCTGAATGGACCAAAAGCCACCTAGACATGCAGCGCGTATTAGGTGAAAAGAGAAGGTGCCAGCTGGCGAGAGATAACACTTCCAGGAAACTAGCGAGGACCAGCATTACTTGAAGCTTCCAAGGGTTTCACAAGTCATGAAATTAAAAGTTGTTCAAAATCACTTTTTTAATATATAAAAAAAAACTTGCTCTATTAACTTTTTAACAAATATATTTAGTATAAACTTTCCTTTTAAAGTGTACAAAAGTAAAAAAGAAAAAAAAATTGAATCAAACATACTTTAATACACCAAGGTCCAAGTGATGACATTGGTTCCAACCACTTAAACAAAATTTTGAGTTGGAGCCTCTAAAAAAATATTATTAGATAGAGAGATTTAAGAAAAGTTGATCATTTAATTCTCTTACAAATAGAGATATTAATTTTAATTTTATTTAAAATTAATCATCTCAATTAATAAAATGAATATACGTATAAAAATAAAAATGTTAATTAAGTTATCGGTGATTTATTGAAGCATCCCATACATTAAATGAACCTATTTAAATGTTAAATGAGAGGAATAGCAAATAAAATGTATCTATTTTTATTTTATTTTTTAAATGATATGGGCGACGCTTGTCTAAGATACAAGAAGTGTTGTCTCAAAAAAAATTTAGATGGCACTTGTTATAAACAAATGGTGTCTTAGCTCTATTTTATATACCGCTTGTTTTAAATAAGTGTTATTTAAAGAAGACCTATGTCATAATTTGTTTAGTATAAGTGTTGTCTAAAGGGTTCCTATAACAGTATTTTTAAAGTGTTGTTAATGGTAGCCCCCCCTTAAAAGCACGGAGATAAATAACATGTGAAAGTGTCATTAATGATCTTATTTAAGTGGTGTTAAAGTCTCTTTTTGTAGTAGGTTTAAAAATAAAAATTTGCTAAATGCCAAAATAAAATAAACAATAAAGCATAGGTACCAAAACTAAAACACATATTTTAGGTTTAATTATATAATTGGTTTCTTAATTATGATTAAAATTTAATTGAATCCCTCAATTATTAAAAAATTTAATCGAATCCTTTAATTGTTTAAAATACTACAAATATATCATTTTTATCAGCTCTATTTTCTGGTTGATTTTTTAAATAATTAAATAAATCAATTGAATTTTTAATTATAATTAAGAGATTAATTGTATGATTAATCATTTATTTTATAGATACCCAAAAGTTGTCTAACCCTTTGTTTTTTATAGTATTTGTTGAGAAATTTTTACAAACATATTTATAAAAATATCCTATTTGACTACCCTGATAATACGTATGTATCCAATATTTAAATTTAATTAGAATGTAAAACATAATGATATGAATTATCATATAATTAGGAAGATTCATGAGTTATTGCAAATCTTTTGTTGTCTTTGAGAAAGCTAAAAAAAATTAGTGTATAATTAAAAATTACTGGTTTGAGACTAAAACAAACAAATTACTTGACCCTAGTAAATATGATTTATCAATAAAAACACAAAACAAACCCTAATAAGTACTACACGACTTTTAGTGCAATGTATGTTTAAATTGAAGTTAACAAAATTGATTTTGAATTAAATTAATTTTATAAATTGATTTAGTAACAGTAGAAACTATTCCTACTTGTTTCAATTTTACTATAACATTTTATATCATAATTAATTTTATCTTCATTTTGAAAACAATCCAAACAAATAAAATTTGATCAAAATCGAAATTAATCTATTTCATTATAGACTATAATGATTTTAAAAGCTATCCAAACATACATTCCATGGCAAACGCGTAAAGTGGTGAAAAAATGAAATGTTGTGAGGTATTGTGAAGAATCAGAGGAAGAGCTTCACAACATTGGTTGGGCTAAACATGCACCCAATGCTCTGTGCAAGACATTTACAACTTCAGACATAGTTGGTCTATCTTCCCTTTGCCGCTTAACACAATCTGCAGCCAAATAACCGACGTTGGCCACGGCCTCTATTTCAAAGGGTGTGGGTGGGGCCACTCTTCTGTCCAACACTCTATGAATCTCGTCCTCAACAATGTATGGCACCGCAAAATCTACCACAGATATGAACACCCCATTCTCGTTCTGATGGATGACCTTGGAGCCAGAGAGCAACTCTAGCAAAACCACGCCGAAGCTATACACGTCATCACTCTTGGAAGGAAAAAAGAGCGTACATGGAAAGTAGGCTTCCTTATCTGTTAGAATCAGTCCAATATCAGAGACTTTGGCTGTCCACTTGGCATCCAATAATATGTTGGATGACTTGATGTTAATGGTTAGAGTGGCATCCTGCTGGTGTAGGTACTCTATGCCTCTTGCCACGTCTAGAACCACCTTAATGCGCACTTGCCATGACATCAGAGCTGCTGAATTTTGGAGCTTGTGGAGATGATCATAGAGGCTCCCATTCTTCATGTACGGATACACCAAAATTCTTTCCTTGGGGTCCTCACAGAACCCTACTAACTGGATCAAGTTCTCGTGGTGGAGTCTTGAGAGAGTTTCAAGCTCTTTCACAAATTCATTGTCTGAAGAAGACCTGTAAAGGAAGGAAGCCAAGACTTCCCATAAGGAACTGCAACCCACTCATCCAACCAGGTAATGATACTTGAGAGTGATTATATTTTTACAATCAAAAACTTTAAACAGGTAATCACAACTCTTTTTTCTCTCTGTCCCACTCTTCTTATCACATTACATCATCAAACAAACCAAATTATCTATCTTTTCTCTCTTCCTTTCTCTCTCAAGTTATAAATAGCTCAAGATTATCCAAAGATAAAACAACAAAAACAGCTTTAGGTAAGGACGATAAGAAAAATATCCTTTTTATTATTTTTTTTTTAAACTAAAAAAGGTCGCATAAATTAACAGAAAGACCACATATTTTGACAGAATAACATTAATATATAACTCTGTTATTTAAAGTAAAAAAAAAATCTTAAAATAAATTCGTTATAGATCTCACTCACCAAATGCCAAAAGTCCTCTTGATAACCACCTCACGACCATCCACGAATTTGGCTCTGTACTTAACACTAAAGAGTCCGTCGGTACCAATCTTCTTGTCATCTGAGAAATTGTTGGTGGCTGCTACAAGCTCAGCTAGGCTGAATAATTTAAAACCGTGAAAATATCCTGTGGCATTCGACACTTGTGATAATCGTGCCGCAATAGTCCTCATGTCCACTGCCGAAGCCAAAGTATGGAGAGGGGATGCTCCCAAATCTTCTTCAGTAGCACAACTACTCCTTATGGCACTGTTGATTAGCGAAGTAAAACTATGGACTGGGGATTCTCCCAAGATTGACGCAGTCTCACTCTTTATCATATTGTCCACTGTCCAACTAAAACTCCTTGCGTGAACAATGATATCGACCACCTCATTGCTCTCAACGTTTTCATAATCCATTTTATTTAATTTCGCAAGTGAAAGTTTGTATGTGCTTTGGCAGAGGCACGGAGAACTGACTTATAAACAGAGAGCAAAGCAGACACTCCATATCAGTAGTTGAGAAGGTGCGAGGCAAGGGAAGTGAAGCTTCACCTTACCGATTGGGTCCATACGAAGCTTCCAAGTGTTTTACAAGTCATTAAAAAAATTGGTCAAAATAACTTTTGTATTTTTATTAGCGTCGCATTCACTATCCTTATTTCTTTTAAGTTTTTTCTTTGACAAGTTATTACCGCGTCCATATATGTATATTCTTTTGTGGTTGCTCACATTATCATCAGTGGACAAGATGTTTAAAAGACATATTGAAGGATCAGGCATTATAAATTGGGAGTGTCAACCATGGTTATATTGTTCTTGTTTTAAGATAATATCTTTTCGAATATAGCCGACCCAATTTGGTTCAATAAATAAAATGACCGAAAGAATTAAGTGAAGTTCTTGCTAAAGTAATAAACAATACTCCAACACTCGGCAAACATCTTATTCACCATTGGATATCTAAGCTTTTGTCTCATGTACTCGAATCTATCTTATTACTTTGAAACCTTTCACATTCCAAACTTTTCAAGATTTGGACGAGTTCAAATCTCATAACCCTATTTGTCAATATAGCGCTGTTATCTTACATAATGTTCTGGATCTTGATGCTATGTACTTGGGTTTCTTCAAATTTTGCTAGCACTTGCCTAAAAACTATCTGTGCTGAATTGTGGATTTTGTACCGCAGGTTTCTTGTGGTACCCAAATGGACCAAAAGCCACCTAGATGTCCTAAATCATGTCTTACATCTCCTTTATGTCGGCATGCAGCAAGTTGCAAGGTAAAATTCGATACTTGTTTAGATGCAGGCATTTACATGTGCAAGCAGAGACGTACTGGATTTGTAGTTGGCTGAAGCCATGGTAGAGGAATATAATTTAGAAAAAAATAACTAATGTCTCTTTTTTCTAGAAATGGTAATATATAATAATATATAAGCTAAAATATGTTTTTGGATCCGAATATATTAGGAAATTTTGTTTTGAGTTCTTCATAAAAAATTTCTATGATGAGTCACAAATAAATGGTATTTTTTTTATGAAACCATGAAAAGATTTGAAATTAAATGATTTAAATTCTCCCTTGGGGAATAACACGTAAATAGATAAACAGAGTTACTGTGATAAAATATATCTGAAACAACTAGTAGGCATGTATTCTAATGACATATTTAGATAAATTTCTCTAGAACTATTATTAGGAGAGAAATAAAAATAAAAATAAAATATTTTTTTTATAAATTAGAATGATAGCTCAGTTAACTAATTTTTGTATATTTTCTCATCTTTTATAAAATTTATATAGAGTTTATATAAATTAGTTAATAAAAAATTCATTTTAATTTATACAAAAATTTATCTTATTTTTTTTCTCTTACAAATATTTTTAAACAAACTAACCCAACATACTCTTAACATGAAAAAAGAAACAAAAATAGACTAGTCTATTTGTGCAGGGGATTATGGTTATTAGGGTGAAAATGATTAGTTATAATGCCTGCCTGCAGGCTCAACTTCTCAAATAACAAGGAAGAAAGAGAGCTTTAGAATGGATTTCAATTCAATTGACACACAAAACAAAGTACATCATGTGCTTTTTTTATAAGCATTTGTCTCCTACTAAACTACTATTTCATAAACAGTGAAACAATCATCGGTAAAAATTTGGAACTTAATTACAATTCAGTTATGCAGTGTTGCAGAAAAGCTTTTCATAACACGAGATAATTATTATTTGTTTTCTTAATATATCATTCTCAAAAATAAGAAATGCTATAATTTGTATCGTCACAAATAGCCAAAGCCCGCTCCAAATTGACCACAATGTCAGCCACGGTTGGTCCACATTTTCCTTCCCTTTTCACACAATGGAAATCTGTATAGGCCACTAACTCCAGTGCCTCTTCATTGAAACCGGGTGGACCAACCGTTGGATCCAAAATTTTGATCGGAATTCCAGAAAAAATAGAAGGCACTGCAAACTCCACCACATTGCCAAGCTTGAATGTAGGTGACTTTCCCATTAAAAGTTGTAGCAGTACAACTCCAAATGCATACACATCACTCTCAGTTGTAAACACATTTTGAACTAAGTATTCTGGATCAGCGTATCCAGAGTTTTCCATCAATGTCTCCTCCCTGTAATCATTGTCAGGTTCTGGACGCTTGAACCACAGCTCAAAATCAGATTCTCTTGCCGTCCAATTGGCATCCAGAAGAATGTTGGAAGACTTTATATTTCCGTGAATAATGGATTGGTCTGCATAATTATGAAGATATTCTATTTCCCGGGAAACATCCAGAGCAATTTTGATCCTCACTTTCCATGAATACAACGCCCGGCCATGCTTTTTATGGTTCCTGCCATGCTCTTTATGGTTATACAATTAATCATACAATGACCCATTCGTCATATACTCATAGACCGTGATCCTTTATCTCCCTTTTCACAGTAGCCAACCAGCCCAACCAAGTTCTTGTGGTGTAAACCGGACAAGGTGCCAAATTCAGACCCACCAAAGCTGTACCTCCAGGTTTCATCCCTCTTGATTGCTACCTCACGACCATCAGCGAGTTTGCCTCTGTACACAACACCACATCTTCCACCATCATGAATTCAACACAATGGTATATAAACCTTCTCCTCTCGTGGAATTCCTCTCAGGACTTCCTCCAAGTTTTCCCAAAATTGGTTCTTTTCATTTGACAATAATCGCACTTGAGGTGCATACACATTAAGGATATTTAAAATCAGATCCTCCACTACAAGTTTAATCAACATAATCCTGTCACCTTTCCTTTTGACATTAATAACTTTATCTCTAAAACTTCTATCGATCATAATATCAACCCCATTGCGACTCTTGGTTGTTGATATGCGCCTAGCATATAAGGTTTCCTAAGCTGTTAGAAGCAAGAATTTGAGCATTAAACATCCATTATTGCCAATTATGTTGTGAATTATGCTGATTTTGTAAATTGCCAGGAAGTCGATCAAAATTAGCAAATTAAAAGCAAGAATCAGCAGGAAGGATTATGCCTGGAAGAAAAGACTGGCGCTACCAGCACTAGGATTGGCGCCATCTGCGCCAAACCCGAGCCATTGGCGCCAGTAGTTCTGGAACTTGGCGCCGTAAGCATGGTTGGTTCTGCTGGTTGGCGCTACCAACGTCAGGACAGCACCATTGGCGCCATTCATTCTGCAAGTTGGCGAGATCAGCGCCAATCTCGCTCCATCAGCGCCACAGGTCGACAAAAGCAGGATAATTAAAGTTGTCAAGGGTAAAAACGAGATTTCACTGGCTAGGTTATAAATATTGAAGCTCCAGCGTTGAATGTAGAACTTTTTGGAGGGAGAAAATCACAAAAATAAGGTTTTAGAAGCTTGGGTACCTTAACTAGGGTTTTGGGGGATTTAAGGCTCAAGTGGAGGTTTTTCTCCATCTTCTTCTCCTTGCATTTCAGCTGGGTATGCTATTTTTTGTATCAAAGCCAACCACAATAAGGTTTGGCTAGTTTCATATTGTAGTTAGGGCCAAGCACTTAATGTAATTTTCATTGGGTTGTATTAAATGCTATTATTCATTTATCCTAGTTATTTTACTGCACTGGCTTTTATTGTTATATCTCTTCCTTGGACTTGATCAATCTAGTGGAGGGTTAAGAGTTAGGGTTTACAATAGGAATGTTTGGATCCTAGTCTTGGAACTAAGTGAAGTAACTCGCTTTACATTACCTAGGGATAGGAATGTATGTTTGCAGCTTTCTCATTGTGTTGCTTAATGCTTAACCCTAGGAGGTCACTAAGGGATTAGGGTTGACTAGTGGGTTAAAGGGTTATTTCACTAAGGTATTAGAAAATAACTAAACTATTATGTTAACGAAACACAAGGCTGAATAACTTAGATATTTGAATGTAGTAGCCAATACAAATCCATTGGAAGGAACATTAAGTGTGGGTTGCCCTAACTACTATCGTTCGTATATTGTTATCATACTCTTTTATTTGCTCATAATATTTAATGTTCATATTTCGTTTAAACCAATTGTCAAATACACAATATTCAAACTTCATTCACATTTGTTATCCAACTTATTGATACGAATTATAATTTAATTGGTCAACAATCCTCGTGGGAACGACAACCCCCTTATCATTATATTACTTGAAACGAACGGTATACTTGCCGATTCCGCAACAGTTGTACCTGTATACCATAACTTGAAACCAGTACCCTTCACTTCCTTGGCCTTTTCTCCAACCCGCTCTGTTTCTTGCAAGCAAACGATATTCACTTTCCTTCTGACAAAAACATCTGCTAACTCCCTTAGTTTACCTGTTAATGTTCCTATGTTCCAGCTTCCCAATTTCATCATAAACCCCTGGGCGGTGTTTGTCCGTCACGCTCACCCATTTGCATGTTGGGATCCTTGCCATCTTGTCACCAAATCCGGGTGAAAACCTGGCGCCTTGCCTTTCGGCATGGACCCTAGCTCATTTTTCACTACATCCTAGGATCAATGTAGCGTCTTGCCTTGTGGCAAAGACCCTAACTCTTTTTTCGATACATCTAGGGTCCGATGTAATGCGTCACTATGAAGAGAATGTCCCAACGAAATATCATATGGGTTCATCACATAAAAAAAATAGCTGATTTTTACGACCGATTCATAATACCCGACGCCAACCCTCCTTCTTTATCTTGGCTTGGGACAGACCATGCATGCAACTACACATAGGAGGAGTTAAAATTTTTAATAAATTAATAATTAATATTTATCAATAAAAAAAATATTAAACATCCAATCCAACGCTTTTCACTGTAGTTGAGAAGAGAAGATAACATGCAACATAAAACAATTCAAGGAAACTAGTGAGAACCTGCATTGGTTTGGTGCACTGAAACTAGCGAATAATGACCCACCAGCATCGGTGCATGTGTCTCTTGAGTGAAGGTTCCAAGTTTTTCACCAGAAATCCAGAATCGTTCTTATAAGATGTGATATTATTAGGGTTTTAACTTGGAAGTGGAAAAAAAAAATTATTGAGTTAAATTTAACATTTTAGTTAGTTTAAACAAAAGAAAGTTTATTAAAACAATTTAACCTAATCAACTTATACAAGATATGAGTAAAATACGAAAATTTATAACAAGGATAAGTTTGTTGATGTAAAAAAAGGATTAAATTGATAAAAAAAAAAATTGTAGACCAAATACAATTCAAATTGAATAGATCAAGGTATAATTGAAAGAAAAATATTTATAAAACAAATTGTTTTGACTTAAACATAAATTAGTAATCTTGAAATAAGATTTTTTTTTTGTAAATACTTAAAAATAGAATATATATATATATATATATATATACATATATATACACACATATATATAAGATTAT
>PYAF01005436.1:2110664-2138132 GCA_007407185.1 Glycine tomentella
CTAGCACGTTTGAGGCTAACGTTGCTGAGAACAGAGGAAAGACCGACTCCCGGGGTCGTGGCAAGAGCCGAGATCGAGGTGGACGAGATAAGTCCAGAGGCCGGTCAAGGCCAAAGCATGACTTGAAGTGCTTCTACTGCGGGAAGGTAGGACACAAGAAGACGGACTGCAGGACTCTGCAGAATGATGAACAGAACGGATGTGTGAAGCCGGATCAAATTGTTCCCAGAAGAAGAAGTGACCAGAGCACCACGGCGGTGGCTGCCAACCCGAATGCCGAGATATTCCTCCTCAGTGAGGAAATATTGAACATAGCCCATGATGACTGCACCTGGATTGTTGACTCCGGTGCCTCGTTCCACGTCACCCCACATGAGGGATTCTTCTCTGTCTACAGGAAGGGAGATTATGGTGTCGTGAAGATGGGAAATCAGGTGACCAGCAAGATTGTTGGTGTTGGTGATGTAACCTTGACCACAGACACAGGGTGCCAGGTTACACTGAAGGATGTGAGGCATGTACCTGACATGCGTTTGAATTTGATCTCGGTTGGAAAACTAGATGATGCCGGGTCAGTAAATTACTTTGGAGAAAGCAGATGGAAGCTGACCAAGGGAAGCTTAGTCATGGCCCGAGGAAAGAAAGAAGGTTCCTTGTATGTCATGCAAGGAAAGACCAGTGACGAGAAGCCAATTCTGTCCGAGATGGATCAAGCTTGGAACTGTGGCACAAGCGCCTCGGCCACATGAGCGAGAAAGTACTCCAGATTTTGGAGAAGAAAGAGCTATTGACAGGGTTGAAGGGTCAAGTGCTGGAGA
Source organism: Glycine tomentella (assembly GCA_007407185.1). Classification (NCBI taxonomy): domain Eukaryota; kingdom Viridiplantae; phylum Streptophyta; class Magnoliopsida; order Fabales; family Fabaceae; genus Glycine; species Glycine tomentella. Next base: position 2,111,483 of record PYAF01005436.1, read on the forward strand.
GTTGTTCGCACTGCCTAGCTGGAAAGCAGCACCGAGTTTTGTTTGTGAGACCGGATCAACCCAGACGACTAAGGAAGATTCTAGACCTCGTCCATACTGACGTTTACTCCATGTCGGAGAGATCTCTTGGAGGAGCTCAGTATTTTGTCTCTTTCATTGATGACCATTCCCGCAAAGTGTGGGTTTATCTTTTGAAGACAAAAGACCAGGTTCTCCAATCATTCAAGGAATTCCACGCCATGGTGGAAAGGAGACTGGCAAGAAGTTGAAGGTGGTCAGATCTGATAACGGTGGTGAGTATCGTGGTCCTTTTGAAGCTTACTGTAGAGAAGTCGGGATCCGACTTGAGAAGACGCCCCCCAAGACACCCCAGCTGAACGGGCTTGTTGAGAGAATGAACCGGACTATTGAAGAGAAGGTCCGAAGTATGCTATCCAACGCCAGGTTGTCGAAAGCATATTGGGGAGAGGCAGTGAGAACAACAGTGGATTTGATAAATCTCTCACCATCGAGACCGCTAGAAGGAGAGATTCCAGAGGAAGTCTGGATAGGTCAGAGAGCGACCTATGATCACCTGAGGGTGTTTGGATGCTGAGCCTTCGTGCATGTCCCTAAAGATGAAAGAGCAAAGCTGGATGCGAAAACGAAGGAGTGCATATACCTCGGTTCGCCGAAAATCGAGTTTGGTTTCAGATTGTAGGATCCAATCAACAAGAAGATTGTGAGAAGCCGAGATGTAGTCTTCCATGAGGATGAAACCATTCATGACATCTCGAAGCCCCAAGTCCGGGTTACTGTTCGAAGTGAAGAACCCATCCCTCGTGAAAGTGCTGAAGCAGGGGGAGAAACCAGAGAAAAAATCGCTAAAGGCGATGATGACCAGCCAGAAGCTAATGATGTCGGGATCCGAGTTGAAGATGAAGAACCGGGTTCTGAAGAGGCTGAGGAACAATAGCCTAGATATCCCATTAGAGAAAGAAAACCTTCTACAAGGTACCCTGATGATGAATACACCATCATTGCTGAAGATGGTGAGCCTCAGAGTTATGATGAGGTTGGACAACTCGCAGTTGGAAAGGTGCACACTGATTTGAATTGGTCCGATATGATGACCAAGCCGATATCAGCATGGAAATTTGAAGATTGCTGTGAAGGAGCCGGACTGAAGAACTCGGCATGATGAAGCCAAGGTGACAAGGCCGGGTTATTGAAGTTGAAGGCCCCGGTCTCTTTGAAAAACGGAAGGGGGAGATTTGTTGGATAATTTCCGTTTTTATCTGATAGATATCTTTTGTTTTATAGATATCTTCTATTTTTATTTGATAAGATATTTTCTGTTTTATTTGATTGGTCAAATCAAATAATATCTTGATGCCAATCAAATAATATCTTAATGTCAATCAAATAATATCTTGATGGCATAGGCCCAGCCCAATTCATACTATAAATAGATGAGTAGGGGTACACAGAAAACACACAGAAATTTGAGAGTTTCAAGTGACAGTCTTGAGAGTTATATTTGAGCAAGCCATAGTGCTTGCATATTTGAGAGCTTAGAGTAAAACACTGTGAGCGTTTGAGTGATCACCATTGTTGGAGAGGTTGAGTGTACCACCACATTGGTGTGTTTTTGATTCATTGTAACCGATTATTGTTATAGTGGATTTTGATACTAGACTAGGTCTCATGAGTTTTTCCTTTTCTCACATTGAGTAAGGTTTTCTCACGTAAAACAAATTCTGATTGTCTCTCTCGCTCCTCTTTTGATTTCCGTTTCCGCATTTGATTTTATTTGAGGATCCAAAATACCCAACAGATTAGTATATCCATGGATACATTGATTTTGATGTAGAAATATAATTTTCATTAATTATTTTAAGTGTGTGCAATAATATACGTGAAGCTGCAAGACAAAAAGCTTTCCTTTTCATCTAGTTCTCGGCATAAGCATGCCTGGCTAATATTTTCTAGAGAAAATATTCTACCAGCTAAAGTATGTACGAACTAAATGCTACTATGCTAGAGCCTTTTCAAACTTGGACATACAAAATGCAGAAACAGACAACTATATATATGTAGGTGACTTTTTGACTAATTTCTTCTTAACATTAAAGAAGAGAAATATGTGGACTGCACAATTAATAGCATAAGTAGTTAGACTGTATTTCACATTATCAGTTAATTTTTAATTTTTTATCAGTTAAAAAGTTTGACCGATTGATTAATGATTTTTTTAATAATTTTTAACATTTTTTAGACGTTACATACAATAACGTTTTAAGCTTTTAATTTTTAATTTTTTTTCTTGAAAATATTTATTAGATTTGATTTTTGATCTTTTTATTTAAGATAAAATTTTATTATTTTATCATTTGTGTAATTTTATATTTTCCAATTATTTTAAAGATAATTTTATCAAACACTTATGATTCACTAGTTAGCTTTTAAATTATTAATTAATTTTTAAGCTTTCAGTTAATTTTTTAATTAATTTTATCAAATATAATCTAACATGTGAGAAGAAAAAAAACTTTTCATACAAGTTTTTCACGTAATAGGATGAAATAAGCTCAAAACATTAAAACAGTGTGCCTTATAAAAATTTGTAGAATCTTATTTGAAGTTGTTGCCTTTATCTTTACAAAACCATGAACTCGATCATTCTCTCAATATAACTTCAATTTTTCTTTTAACCAAGAGGGGAAGAGAAAATTTTCAATGAAAGAAATGGAACAACACCAAAATGTGCAGAGAGAATAATATATACGACAAAAAATTAAATTTAATATAAATTAAATAAAAAATTAGAAAAATGGTGCAAATGGGCCAATACTTAGCAAAATGGGATACTCAAATTCGCCCATTTGGGGCGTGTTTAAACACGCCCAAATGGGGCGTATTTGAGGAGAGGGTGACACGTGGCAGCAAAAAAAGGGGTGTGGAGTTTTCGTGATATTTTCGTAAATTTCGGAAGGTCATAACTTTTGACTGTGACGTCCGATTGATGCGAAACCGGTGGCCATGCGCTCAAAATTGAGAGGAGAAGGCTTGGGCAAGTCCCCATTGCTCAAAAAATTTTCTCAAAAGAGGCCTCTAAGTGCCTCAAATTTGCAATTTAATCTTTGGAGCCCTAAAAAAAATTTTGTTCTCTAATATTTTATCTATTCAATTAGTGAATTGAAAGCTATTCTTTATTTATCTAATTAATTCTCTTAATTTCGAGCATTTTGGCATAAAATACGTCTTCATCGGACATTACTACGAGAAATTACGACTGTTCAAAGTTATATGCATCGTCAAATTTATACTATAATTTTGGATTATTTATGCATTTGTTTAGGGTTGTGGGTTAATTAACTATTGGATTTGGTTAATTTTTTAGGGTTTAGGGGTTTAGGGCTTTGGGTTAATGATTAACTGTTGGATTAGGTTAATGGTTTAGGGGATAAGGTTTATGTGTTTAGGGCTAAGGGGTAGTGTGTTAGGATAATTGGTTAGTGTTGATGGTTTTAGTGTTAGGGGTTTAGGGCTTTGGGTTAATGATTAATTGTTGATATTGGTTAAGTTGATGGGGTGTACATAGTAGTCCTTGTCATAGCGTGATTTGATTCCGCAAGAGCTATGGCCACAAGGGTTACTCTGAGAGTAGTTTTCAGGAATTAAAAGGTTACTCTGATGACCATGAGCATGAGCTAATGAAGAAGGTGAATGAGAGAAAGACATGATCACACATTTTCTTTCTTGTTCTGTTTTGCTTCTTCTCTGTGTATATGATGATGGACTTGGCACAAGTTGAAACAATGTACGTCAAGGTTCTTGCTGTACATTTTTAAACAATTTTGGTTTAACAAATGCATAAATAATCCAAAATTATAGTATAAATTTGACGATGCATATAACTTTGAACAGTCGTAATTTCTCGTAATAGTGTCCGATGAAGACGTATTTTATGTCAAAACGCTCGAAATTAAGAGAAGTAATTAGATAAATAAAGAATAGCTTGCAATTCACTAACTGAATAGATAAAATATCAGAGAACAAAATTTTTTTTAGGGCTCCGAAGATTAAATTGCAAATTTGAGGCACTTAGAGGCCTCTTTTGGAAAAAAATTTTGGGCAAGTCCTCAAACCCAAGTCTTCTCCTCTCAATTTCGAGCGCGTGGCCACTGATTTCGCATCAATCGGACGTCCCAATCAAAAATTATAACCTTCCAAAATTTACGAAAACACTGCGAAAACCCCACATCCCCTTTTTATGCTGCCACGTCACCCTCTCCTCAAATACGCCCCATTTGGGCGTGTTTAAACACGCCCCAAATGGACGTATTTGAGTACCCCATTTTGCTAATTATTGGTCCATTTGTACCATTTTTCTAATTTTTTATTTAATTTGTATTAAATTAAATTTTTTGCCAATATATACAAGGTTCAAAAAAAAAAACAAAACAAAAACAAAGAAGGTGCGTGTGTGTCTGTTCAATGTGAGATATACAATGTTTTTTTTTTTTTGTTTAAATAATGGGACAAGGGGTAAGAAAACAGCAAGCAGAAAGCTACATGACATTATGTTGTGAGTATAATCATAGCTGCTGCCAAAGTGTAGTGCAATGGCAATAAAAATGAAATATAAAACATATGTTCTTGACAAATGAGATGCTGCTAAATAAATTCGTAAAATACCACTGAATGACCAACATCTTTGACAGACTTTACAATCAAATCTTCCTGTAATCAATAAATATATATATATATATATATATATATATCATAATTATTATGTAAATGTGCATTTAATTTGTTTAATCTTGTCGGCACATCATGTCTGCAATCGATGCACACACCACGCGGGCTCGATGATTTTCTTAGTATGACTTATGTTCCTGTCATTTTAGTGGTACTATAGGGTTTGAATCTGAAGTGCTACATTTCAATAATTGTAACCTATAAAGCAAAAATTAAATCAATGCATATGATATACCAGCCTTACGTGTAGGATAATTAACAATTGAAAGCAGACTTTGAAGTCAAAAAGAGACGTTCTGACAAAGCAAATGAATCATTGTCCAAGAATAAATAAAGTACTAATTAAACAATAAGAGAACTAGAGCAAGCCAACCTAGACAAAACAAAGGGATTCTTGTAATCTTAACACCTTTCTGTTAAGAAATTAAGGGATTTAGGATAGAGCTACAGAGACAGGCGAAGCTGGAAATAGTAGCTTCCTTTTGAAAAGAAAAAACGCCATAAACACCTAACGTGATGTTATAGGTTAGTAACTGACCATTAATTAAATGATTGATTCTTTAACAGCTTAAGCCATGTCATATATGGCCGTACAGCTTAAATTGCCTTGCCAGCAGCCACCGATCAAATCGTTAGAGGGGCATTATGACAAACAAATATTACCAACAAATGTTTAGAATTTAGGCATCCCAAATCTAAATCGTTACAGTATGTTGACTATATAAGTTAAAAGTTAGGCATCCCAAATTAATTCTTGGATTAACAAAATCTAATATTTTTATTACATCTTTTTAGTTTCTCAATAAATAAAAAAATAAAAACATTGTTGGACACCATAATATTTATTTGACGCTACAAAATAAGAGAAAATATAAATAAATACATAATATAATGTCAACATCAATACCTTTAATCTAATTTAATTGGGATCGATGATACATAAATCTAATGATAGATACAAGGAGATTGAAAAAAAAAATAAAAGAAAAGAAGGAAAAAAGAATGAGGAGAAAGATAAAGAAAAAAATAACTAAAAAGATATCATCCGGAATATAGAGAAAATAATGGGTCAATCCTTCACCAAGTAGTTTTTCTCCATTCCAGTCTTAAATCCTAAGACACATAGATTGTTAATTTATATCACACTCCATTAAATCTTGTTTAACTACCTTTTTTTAAGTAAATTTCGGTCTACTTTTATCTCTCTTTGTGTTGAACTCTTGGTAACATATTTTTCTTCTTACTGAACATCCATGAGCTATCTCACTAAGTGCTTAAATCACTTCAATCTATTTTTCCTCATTTTTCACTCACTGGTACTACTGCTACCTTTCATCAAATATCTTCATTTCTTATCTTATTCATCTTCGTGTAACCACACATTCACTTTAACATCTTCATTTCTACTACCCTTGTTTTATGCTCATATTGTCTATGTACTTATCAACATTTAGTTTCATATAACATTGTAAATTTTACAGTTGTTCTATAAAAAAAAAAAATTAGTTTAAGAGGAGTTTTGTAGTCACACAACAATTCAGATGCATTCCACCATTTCATTTACTTTACTCTGATTCTATATGATTTACATCTTTATCAATCTCTCCACCTTTTTACAAAATTGATCTCAGTTATCTAAAAGTATTTTTTATCTTTTGATCAAATAAATGTACGAGATTTTGATCACCTTCTCTTATCATTAAAAATTTATATTTTATATATTAAGTCTTGCTTCATATTAACATAATATAATAATATAATGTGATAAAAAAAAATAATATAAGTATTAAACTAGATGTATAAAAGTGTGGAAACTATCCGAATGGGGTCACTTCATGGTAGCAAGACAACTTGGGCGAATGGCTCTCTGAAAAAGCGGAAGGAGAGAGCTTATTGCATGCTCTAACGTGAATAAATAATCAAAATTTTCAGAATATTGATATCAAGATGGACGCTAAAGTTATAGTGGACAGAATATATAATAATTTCACTGATAGCTCTTATTTACAAGTTTAAATCAATAAATGTAAAAAAAATCTTCTTAGCTTCTCAAATTCACTGGTGAGTTATGTGCAACAGCAAACTAATTATGTCATCCATAACTTACTTAGGATGTTAAGATTACATATTAATAGTCAGGTTTTTAATCAAATTTCTCATTGTATTTTCTCATTTATTATGAATGAATTGAAATATCTTAATTGTCTTTTTTAAAAAAATGTGAAATGTTCAAATGTCATTATCCCTGTTGTAAACGCATGCACGTTCCTTTATCTTGTTTATCTGAGTAACTAAAGATGAAGTTATCAAATCACATTTCACAAGAGAACTCGAGCCATGTTCGGAAAGAGGGAAGCTGTTTAGTTACATGTTCATGCCAGAAAAATAACAATAAAATGGTGGCTTCCTAGACTTCTTCCCATTGTTCCGTTCCCACCACCTTCTTTCATATATTCTTTTAAAAATAAATGGGATTGCAATGATCAACTTGAGACTTATATACTCATCATATAAATTTTTTTTTTGAGGTGTTGTATACAATCTTTCTTGTATCCTCATTCTTGATAATTTTATTAATTATTTTCCTAGAGTACTTAAAAAAGAAAGAAGAAAATTGTTAGTAACATATTCTTTTTAAGTATATTCTCAATCATTAGTTAAAATTTATTAAATATCACATTTTAATGAATTTCAATTTTTTTATTTAATGAGTATCATGTGATTTTACAATTTTTATTTTTTAATAAATTTTAAAAAATAATAATAAGTGTATTACAAAGAGTATATTTAAAAGTAAGTCAATGTTTAGAAAACTTATTAAGAAACATAAAATAAAATATTTTTATGGAAAAAAATTATATTTTTTATGATTTTTTAGTATTTTCTATGATTTTGACACTAAATAATTTGTCTTTTTAATTTTTTAACGGGTGTCCAAGACCCTAAAAAGTATGCTACTAACATTCCTAAAAAGAAAATAAATGTAGTCCATATATATATATATATATATATATATATATATATATATATATATATATATATATATATAAGAATGAGGGTCAAAGAGAACAGGACTACCCTTGCATTTTGTATAGGATGCATAAGTTTCATGTTAATCATTGCGAAGGCCATAATCTAAATTTCATAAACCAACCTAAAAGTTCCTAAGGCCATAATCGAAGAATGAGTCCATGCCACTTGAATACAACTGAAAACTGATTTATCTCATTTTGAAATTATCCTAAATGGGGTCCTCGGGGTTATTAACCGATTATCCCAAGGAAATGGTCTCCTAATTAATATTTTAAGATACTCCAGAAAAAAACAGTTTAGTCATTTCAGTGATCTTTACCCAAGGAAATGCTCCCTGCATGGTTCACTCACTAACATGTTCAGTGATCTTTATTCTCAAGGCACTTTGTAACAGAAACAACACCAAACCAGAAGGAGCTAGCTGTCTACTTGTATTCAACGATGTTCCCTACAACATGCATTTTCAGGATTCACTTTCCGGCTTTCAGGATATATTGTACTTAACCCGTAACATTTTCACCATGGAGTATCACCCACATAAACAACAAAGAAAAATAAACAAATGTTTGAGTTAGCCTCTATCCTTCAAAAATAAAGAGGAGTATACATTGAAGACGAATCTCTTATATTGTTCAAGTTTAATAAGATCACTATGCACAATAAAAAAAAATTCAAATATTTAACCTAATTATATATTCAAGATTCAAGTCTGAAATTATTAATTAATTATACATAACAACTTCACGAAAATCAAATCACGGATTCACAAAAATTCTATAAAACTACACTAGGTAATTTACTTAAGTTTTTAATCTAAGATATATTTTTAGGGTGTCATACTTATCATGAAAATCTAATGAAATCAAACTTAAAACAAAAACATGTTGTAAATTGTAATATGGAAAGAACTTAAGAGGCCTTTATTCGAAGGATTTATTCACTACTAACGAACTAGATTATAGGATATATATTACTTTTTCCTACTCTTTTTATTATACAAAATAGATTACTATATAGAAGTAATCTCTAACTACAACATGGCATTCTTACTCTTCTCCTTTTTCACACCTCAAATCACTGATAATTTAGATCGGAATGTTTTTGTAAATTCCCCCATTCATACCATTATCAAGTAACAAAATTATCGAGAATGATAAAATTCGAACTTATAAAATGCATTAAAAAAAACAAATGTGAATGTTAACGTACAGTAATAGAAGATGGTTTCAATTTTTGCGGCAAGTTAACTCTTGATTATTCATTATTGGACTTGGACTCCCAAATAAACTTCTTTTGCCGTTTTATTCAAGCTATCTCTACGTTTTGTTTCATTGTTTTTGTGCTTTTCTGAAACAATTTTGGGCCTTAACTATGTGAAACTCAACTCAAGTATCTCAAGTATTTATTTCGGCTTTTTATGTTTCTCAAAGTGGAACAGTGATTACGCTTGGGCCCAATCATTGGCCTATCTGACGACACACTTAAACTATAAACTATAACTATAAAAACCTTAAATAGATAGACCAAAAAGAAAAGAGGTAACCTCAACTATCTGAGATAATCCAAAAGAAACCTTAACAATCATAATCTCTGAACACGCTTGGTCCTATTTTCCCTGCCCAGTCACTGTATCCTAATTTTAGGAATAAGTCTTTCAATGCAAAAAGGATTAAGTCTTTCAGCATCGGGGGTTGGGCTTGGCACCCATCACTTACCCTTGGTTAGTTGGTTTGGCTGGGGTCAAACTGTGAAATGACAGAAAATTTATAAAATTTGTGAGTCTCACTTTTACTACATATTATGGGAAATTTGTTGTGGAAGAAAAATACTGCACAATTGGTGGATATTATTTGTTTTTATTATCATATTATTATTAGTATAAAATATTTATTAGCTTTATTGATCATTGATCTCTGTCAAAAAACTTGACTAACTATATTTTTATTTTAATCATATCTTTTTTTTATCTATAAGAATTAAATTCAAGATTTTATTTAAGATATCAAATCCAATATCTTTCGGATCAATGATTTATTGGTGTGATATAATATTAAGTTAATATGGATTATTATTTTATAAAGTGAAGGCGTAGATTGAGTGGAAGCTCCACCACTATCGAAATGTGCTTATGGTGATTAGAAATTTTATTTCCAAGCCGTGGACGTTTGAGATTCGACATACTTTGCGTGAAGCCAATGGGAGTGTGGGTTTTTTTGGCAAACTTTGGTGTCTCTTTTGATGAGGACCTCGTGGTCGTGGTGTTCCAGAACCAGAACCCTCCCCCGGGCATGCATAGCTTTCTTTTGCATGATGTATTTTTAAGAGATTGATCTCTCTTTTTTTGGTTTTTTTGCCTTTTTTTCTCTCTATGTAACCAACAAAATTTATATATAGGAACCATGATTTGTTATAATTGAGAAATAACTTCAAAAAGATTCACTTACTATCCAATATTTTATATTTGCTAAATTATGCTTAAAATTATATTTTGTTATAAGTCAATCGGTTTCAAAAATTAGAAATTTAAATTATCTTATAGATTTTTTAAAATCGCAGACATCTCTATCCAAAATTTTATAATTTTTATTTGTTCTTTAGGTGTTTACAGTATTAAAATTAAATAAATTGTAAAAATATAAAAATTGATACTAAAGTTTAATAAAATTAATGAAGTTCAATAAATATGACATGTTAATGATTTATCAAAATTAAATTTACAAACACTCTTTCTATGAAAAATAAGAAGTGTTCACATGTCTACAATACATTGACGCCGTTGCAATTTATTATTGCTGTACAAATATAATATAGCATTTTCTTTTACTTTTTTCGTAGAATAAATTTCACATATAAAGAAAAGAGTTATATTATTTATATGAGAAAAATATTTTGTTTTTTTAAGTTTTCTCATTACATTAAGTATCTTGTCACAAATTTTCTGTCTTCTCTTTTTATCTCACTCTTTTATCCGTTTAAAAAAAATGTCACTCTTTTATATATTTGTAAAATTTATTTAAAATATAGTTTCTCCATCGAAAACGATAAGAGAACAAAAACAAGGAAGAGAGACAATTGCATATATAATTATATACTGCTATCATGAAAAAGTCAAACAAAGTTTTGATGATAGGAGTGAATACAGTAGCGTTGCAGAAGCACGGATGCAAAGCTTTCTCTTCAGAATCATAAGGAAAAAGAAAAATGAAATTGGAAATAATGAAGAAACTTAAATTTATAGTAAAAACCAAAACCTCGTAAAGGATTAAAAGTGAAAGGGAAAAATGAGAACGATCAATGTGACATAATTGATGATATCATAAAACGTTATAATAAGTTTCAAATTATTCCTATTGTTTAGCTAAAATAATATATACAGAAAAAGCTTATTAAATAAGAACTCTTATTTGTTCTAAGAAATAAAACATTTAATTATATTTATTATATATTAAAAATTAACTAACAATAAAGAAAATCACGTGATATTTATAATCAAATTTAACTTAAAATATTAAAAAATATAGAATATCCTTGGTCCTTATAGAAAAAATATGCAATCTTATATAATTTTAATTTATATAAAAACTAAAGAATACTTTTAATTTATAAGTAGGCTGTAAGGTTAGGACCAACAAGCATATTAATTCATGTTTTTGTCTTAAAAATAATTGGATAAAAAAAATCAAAATTTGCTAAAATGTTTATAATAGAATAAAAATTATTAAATTCACCTTTAAAATTATAATTTCAATTATTTTAATCTTCCATTTTTTTGGTGTATTAATCTGTAAATTTATTAACTACTTGTCATTTTAACCCTTAAATAAAGATTTGAGAATTTGATTCTTAATTTCAATAATTATAATTTTTTTTATCCCTTGCAATAAAAAAATTATTTTGATCCCTAACTTTAGTGTGTATCAGTCAATTTAATCCATAATTTATGTGTATTTTAGTCAATTTCTAATTTGTATAATTCTTAAATTAACTGGATTAAATTGACTAATTTTGTAATGTTAGGACTTAAATCAACTTTTAATACTAATTTAGGGACTATATTTACTTATTTATAATACTAAAACTAATTTAACTGATATATATAATTATTAAAGAATTAATAAATAATTTATTAGTAAATATTATAATAAGAATATACTATTAATAATAAATGTTACATTTTCATATTTTTAATTTATAATTTCTTAACCTTTTTTATCTATCCTGAGGACCTAAAATATTGATAATATACTAGTTAACAAAAGCCCTTCGTTTTTAATATGTCACTCAAACAAGTGAAAAGAGGGAACAGGGTCCTCAAGAAAGATATTTCACAACAAATGGAAACTTCCTATTTATGGTAAGACATAGGAAGCGGCACCATCATGGCTAAGCAAGTACGCCACATTACGACCCCATTTCACTATTTCACCTTTTCTCTGTCTGGCATGGAGTATTTGATTCATGTATTCATCGAATGTTGGTAACAAAACATTGCCAAATACATGTTACAATTTTATACTTGTTTTATTTTTTATTCTTAAATTATTTTGACTTTTTTTTACTTTTGAAAATATTATCTAAAACACTTTAAGACGAAAAATGAAACAAACATATTTTATAAGGACTAAAATGAGAAAAAAATTGTAAGGTCAAAGATAAAAATAAATACTAAATTAAATGGAAGAAAAAAGTATTTAAGCCTAAATTATAAAATCAATCACAATTGACACAAGTAACAGTGATTTATGTCTCTTAATCAAGAGATCAAAGATTCAAATCTTGATTTTGAGTATAAATAAACCGTGTTGAAAGAAAATATTCACCTTATTTACGCTCTCGCGAGTCTCCAACAACTATTAATCATTAATTTTGACAAAAACTATTGTGTACTTAATTATTCCCTACCAAATTATATCCAATTATTACGTAATTCGCAGGCAACCATGCCCAATTACGTTTCCATCCAACCAGACCTTGTCACGTGTCTGTGCTGCCCAATACGGGACTGTCGGATCAGCACCAAATTCGCTAATCCCTCTACCAAATTATGCCAACCAATACGGGACTGCCACGTGGCAAAAAAGGCAAGTCACATCAGCCACCTAATTCACTTAGGAGTGTTGCGAATTATGTATTGTGGCATTTCAACAAAACTTTTCGGGGACGTGGCATTTTGACAATTATTTTGCCAAATCGTGGCATTTTGACGCATGTCTCTAAAATTATAAACATCATATTTGTTTGTTGCATAGGAAGTACATATTGATTCTTAAAAAAGGAAGTATATATATCACCATGACCTGTTATTATTTAAAACAGTCTTCAAAAAATAATTTTATTAAATAAGGTTTTTTTAAAAAAATAACAGAAGATTGTTTTTATAAATGAAACAAATTAAGAGGCTCTACATCTCATTTTATTGACCATTTTCTAAGAATTATATTTATTTTTCTTTTTTATGTTATTAGGTTTAATTATTTAAAGGGGATTATCCTTTAAGGATGGATTAAGATTTCTTATCCATTTTAAATAAAAAAAAAACAATTGGTCAATCTATCCTTGTACCATTTTTGCCTTTGGAGTGGTGAGGGTGAATCAATCCACTTTACCACATTGACTTCTCCTTGCAAAATGATAATTTACTATTATTTTAAAAGAAACAAACCCTATTAAATGGATCTAATTAACTCCTACAGGTGAACTAAATGTTAAACTACATAAAGAACGAACCTATTAGATTAATATCCTATTTGATGCGGTCTCTCACAAGAATGAATGGTAGCTAGGTTATTTTTTAGCCACTGTGTATGTCTTTTCTCCAAATTTAGATTCAAAATAATAAAGAAGAAAAAAAAACAGCAATTTACATGCCACTTATCTTTAGCAAACTTCTTGTGGAAATAAAAAAAAAAAAAAAAAGATTAGCGTTGAAATTAGACAAAGAATAAATTCTCTCTTTTTTTTGCGTGTGCAAATCTAAATCTAGTGAAAAAAATAATTTGAGGATGATCAAAGTCCCGATTGCTAATTAAAAAACTCACATTTGTCAAGCTTTAACTATCTTAAGACTTGCCTAAAATTGATTTTGCAGTAAAAAAAAAAAAGACTTACCTAAAAAAATTATCTTAAAACTAAGCTCTATGAAAATTTACAAATCCTGATTTATATTTCTATCACGATCTTCCTTTCAACTGATAAAGACACAGAGAACAAATTCAATTATATAATAAAGGAAAAAGGAATAAACTTTTGACCCACACACACAAAAAGAAACGTATTATAGTCAAAAATATTTAAGCCATGAAGGAAAAGCAAGAGTGGTTTTAATTTATATTTTTGACGTTCTCCTTTTATCCCCATTCATATTTTTCGTCTTTTCTTGATAAAGAAAACTTTTTCCACAGTTAATGGATCACATCCTTCTACTGGGACATGATCCCACACATACCAAAGAATAGGAATCCTCACAAAGAGAAGGGACGCAACCACATTCTCTCTCTCCTGCTAATTTTTTATTTTTTGATGTTGATCAACTTTAGTGATTATATTATAAAGTGGTGATCACTGTGGGAACAAAAAGCACTATAAACACTTGGATCCTACATGAGCAAAAGAAACATGGAAGATACTACTAGCTAATTAAGTGAATGTTTGGTTTTCAGTTCCATTGGTCAAGAGTAAGTTTTTCAACAAATGAGGATCTTAATTTTTACATTCATTTTTACTTTTATTTCTTATATCTGCGCACATTGGCGGGCCCCTTCTGTAAGGCTTAATAATGTAAGGATTGTGGGCTGATTGTTCTGCTTAAGTGGGGGTGCCCCTGTCTGGTGCCCTTCTCAAATTATTAATCTTGGTGTCAAGTCTTGCTCTCTTCAACTTGTTCAACTTCTTTTGGTGCTCATTTCAGGGTCATGTCACCAGTAGGGGATCCACTTTTGGCAAAAAAAATAAAACTAAATATTGGACTTGCATGCCTTGGCATCGACCCCCTTCATTATGAATCACTGTTAATCCTAAGAAAGTAATGATCTCATTTCAAGATATGGTTGAAGCATATCAGAACATGTTTTCAGGAAAAGCAAATTAAAATTTTGAGAGAGAAAGAGTGTAGTCCCATCTCACTAGCCCTTTATGCGACAAGCATGTTGTGCTATGGTGCTCAAGGAGTGAGTGAGATTATTCAATCCTTCAAGTGAGAGCGATTTTGAATATATTCGTGGTCACTTTAACTCCACCCTTGCAATTACAATCAGCAGCGATTCATTTAGCATAAGCAATTTGATTTCATTTTGTATGGTTGTTGGCCTTAGAATAGACCAATCTTCACTTTTTGTAACATTAATGTTTTCTTGGTACCAATTGGTTCCGTTGATAAGATTTCCGATTCTGTGTGACGATTATATTTTAGTTTAATTTCTTTCTCTCTTTCTTTGTGAGGGGACACGCATGAGTGTAGTAGAACATTGACTATAAATATTGCATCCTTAATTCAATTTAATTAGGGGTTATTAAAATAAAATAATCAAACACGCCATTATTGAAATTGGGATTATATATATATTACCCGTCAAATTATTAAATGAAATCGAATTTAATCTCCTTAAATAAACATCTTCTGTTTAAATTTTGTGAAAAAATACAATTAAAAAAAAACACTACTAAAAATAAATCAATCAATACAATCAATTTTTTTTAACATATATTAGTTATTAATTAGTATTTGCAGGTGATAATCAAAGTTGTTACTTTTATGTATGGGATACTAACATTAACTAGAAAGAGTTATACTATATGTAACAAGTCTAATGAACTGAACAAACACTTAACATAATAAGCTGCTTTGCTTTCTGTTCAGTTAGGATTGTTGAATTGAGTCACCAACAGTCGTTTCCATTTGCAACCTCATTACAAAAGGCAGTGGCATCTGTGGCCTACTTACCCCACTTTCTGGTGAATGTATTGCCACGAAAAGGTAAACCTATAGCACATCACGTTCAAAATATATAGAAAATCCTTAGTGCGGTCGAAACGTCAAAGTCTGTCTTTGTCGTTGCTTAATAATTATTTTATATTTTTTATAATTTATAATCTAGTTTTTAGTTTTTCAGCAATTAAATAAACATTTTGTTGGATTACAAGTATGAGTTAAAATCTCACATCAAATAAAAATAAAAAAGGTGAGGAGAAGACCCATAAACCTGAGCCTTAAGGTTTTGAGTTAAGGTCTGGTGTCCAATTCACTTATATGATTACCCAGTTGTAAATCTCTCTGATATTTACCCCCTCGATTTTTCAACAATTGGTATCAGAGCCGATGGTTCAACTTGGTTACCGGCTTGTTTGTTTAGGCGGTGTTTGTGGATCCATGGACATAAGATCCTTTGTATCGAAAATCTTCCTGGCGAGTGAGTTCATGCATGTGTAGGTCAGGCAGCGAGTCTTGCAAGTGTTATTGCAACGGTACAAGATTTAGTTTCCGCTCGAGGGGGAGTTTGTTTACCATGTGGAAAAGACTCACACTTGAGGGGGAGATTGTTGGAGTACAAGTATGAGTTAAAGTCCCACATCGGATAAAAATAGAAAAGTTTAACACCATATAAGTGAGGAGAAGACTCATAAACTTGAGCCTTAAGATTTTGGGTTAAGGTGTGGTGTCCAATTCACTTGTATATTTACCTAATTATAAATCTCCCCGATTATAATTGGAAATTTTAATTCTGTCGATTTAAAATAATAATATATAATTTGTCATATATACACAATTGATGCTTTGATTCAATATGCAGAAATTAATAAGGAACCCATAGTAGAATCACTATACAACTTTCATTTCTTTTATAAAGCATGAAAAGTCAAATATTTATATCATATGATTCTATTAAATCTGCATATCATTCACTGACGTATTATTCTTTTGGAATGCAGCTACTCATTTTTTTGCAGAAAAATATTCGCTCCACGCAACTGATATGGACACAAAAAGAAATTTGTTGATCACTTGATCGTTATAATCAAATTTCCTCATATCGGGTCAAAATAATCATTATACAAATTAATTAATCATAATAAAAACAAAGTCTATCTAAATGTTTTATTTACTTTTTATGTAACCATAATAAAGTGGCCATAAAATAGTTATTTGTATAAATATTATAAAATATACAAAATCTTATATTGAAATGTTTTTCACTTTTCTAAATTAAAGGCATAATTCGGATAGATAGCTTTCATAAGTACATTAAAATAAAATTAGGAAGGAAAAGAAGAGCTTTTCTTTAGTGGTGGTTTATATATAGGTTCAACTGATTGCCATTAACAATGTGGAAGTAACAAAGTAGGATTGGAGTAAAGGCTAAAATGCGTTATGATTATAGCTTTTAGAAAAGTATAGTCGAATATTACAGTTGGGAAGGAAGAATTTTGGGTTATGACAATTGACAATTGACAATTGTGGCTTAGAACTCTGACTTTGGATTTCTTTTTTTGAAGATGAACAGCCATATGAGTATCTAATATAACCCTAGCATACAACCAGGCCAACATCTGTATACACCTATGCATTCCCCCCTCCCCTTTTGGTAAATAAAGAATTTTTCAATTTAATGTAAAAGAGATACCCAAATTAAAAATAAAAATAATTAAAAAAGGATACATCATAAAGGATTCAGACAACTTTTTCATATGGAAGAATAAAAGTCAGCAGGGAAAAAACTTATATACGAAAAGGGATGGAATTGATTAAAAATAAAGTAGAAAGTGCAGTTGGGAAAAGGCATAATAGAAGAAAGGGGACAAAGGACTTAAGAATACAATTCATGTGCACTAGCCACTAATAAGAGGTGGTCCATGGGCCATCAAGAAGGTGAAAGTCAAATATTATCACATCTTTATATGAAAAGTAACTTAGGAATGGAACTGCAGACTGGTGTCAACTACATACGAGGGGACTAGTAAAACAATCTCTTTTTTTTCTTTACTTTTCTTTTCTTGTTTTTGAGTTTAATCATTTCGTTCAGTTGCAGATTCTCCCCTTTGAAATTGGGTTTAGAACTTAGAAGAAGACAGAAATGAAAATAAATTGCACTGTGTTTTCAAGAAAAAAAAGACAACTTAAAATACAATTTTACATCTATTTTTGGTGTTGTTTTTCAATCAAAATTAAAATTTCACCTCAATAATTCAAGTTGACATTTAATAGAAAACTTAAACCTTTATTATGCATATTATCAAAATACTTTAATTCTGATTGGAAAAAAAAAAAACACTAAAAATATTTGTAAAACTGCATCTATATTTTGTCCAATAAATCTCAAGCCTTTTTTAAGTTTTATCATATATTCATTATATTTGTATCATTCACTACAAAATTTTCAATGTAGAAATCTTTACAATAAAAGGGTAGACTACAGTAAAGAATAAACTGCACAACTAGCTAGAGCTATACTATAATATGATTAAGTTGAAAAGTAGACAAGCACTGGTAGCAAGCACTATTCTTTTTAACTTTCCGGTGGGATACTTCTGCAGAAGCTTTGAATTAAAAAACATAAGGGAGACAGTGAATAAACACGCATATAAATGGATAAACAAACTGACGAAAACTACATTTTAACATCGAATCTCACCAACACAAGCATATAATTGAAATCCTAAACAGATATTTATGCTCACTCTTAAAGTAGGTCACATACATATGGCTCCTCCATAATTAACGTCAAGAATTGAGTAAATATTATCTTTTTAAAAACAATATTTACATGAGTTACTCCTAAAAATAATAGAATAATAATAAAAGAACACACAAAATTATGTATTTCATTACAAATCTCTTGTAAAAAATATATTATAAATTATTTATAGTCAAACTCATACTTTAACTTAACCAACATATCCAACACACATAGAATCACAAATTATCATTATCAAAAGTTTAAGATACTACAAGATTATGATAATGTTATAAATCAATATTATATAGGTATGTTAAAGGTGGGACCTAGGAATTTTGTTTGGTTTAGTTTTTAATAATAGGAACCAAAACCTGAAACAAAGTACAATAAAAATATGGTTTTTTGTTTTCGGATTTTTCGGTTGTCAATTGATTGATTTGTTGTTGTGTTTTTTTAATCGGGTTGATGACTTAAAACAATTTGATTCAATTTTGGAAACCCTTATATATTTTTTTGGCAGGGACGAATGTATTCTCTATTAAAAGCAATTAGAAATATGCATGAAATTCAAAAATATCCAAAGAGAACTTTTAAATTAAACATTCTCAAAATATCTAACAAATATTCTACCTTTGCTATAATTAAACATCTTTATAAACTAATGTAGTAGTAATATATATAGTTAAAATACTCAGTTTATTTTCTAAAAAGAATCATTCAAACTGAATGGTCGAAAATGTTTTTGAAACTTTAAGCTAGACATATTATTAAAAAGAGTTTAATAGAAATACATTAGTATAAAAGTTCTTTATAATATTAACTAATCAGAAATCATTTTTTATATAAAATAAATAAATTACACTATCAGGATATATATTATTTATTTTTAAATTATCTCCATGTTTCATTGAACAATATTATTAATAATATAGCATTGATTTGCATCATATGCAGATGCCGTCATGCTGATTGATTGTATAGTACAGTGGTATATATTTTCTTAAAGTTTAGTGCTGCTGTCATAAATATATATAAACTGATACTCCATAGATTAAAACTCAACATTAATTAATTGATCACAATTCACAAACACACACGAACTTTAATTTTAGTGTGAAAAGCAAGCCATCAACATTAGAGATTCGTGAGCTGAGAGATCTTCCAACTGCAGATTCTCTTCCTTTTAACTTTCTTCATCAGAAAATTATGCGGATCGTTTGTTTCCCCAGAAAATCTTAGCGAGTTATATTCGGTGGGACAAAGAATGTATGTCTTTTTGGTCCCCTCAGATGCCACGAAAATGACAGTGCCAAGAAGCTTGTACGAAACTCTATAATATATCTTGTTTTTCCATGTCATGTGTGTATGTATCATTAAACAGAGCAAAAGTATTTGTGGACGCAAATTGCTACACGTAGCTTTTGACCTTTTTATTTATCCTGGGCAGAAAAATATAGTGCCCCGTTAGTGGGCAATAGTGATTGTGATAGTAGATAGCTAGCATGGATATGAAAAAATCTCGTACATGATGATAATAATCAAATGATAACCCTCATGGTAATTTAACTAATTTTTATACTTTGAACGCAAAGTATATTGGAATTGGACACATGTCGATCGTCATGATGCCAAATAATCAATTAACAAATAGTCAAACATACTTAGAATATTAAGCAGTACTGGAAGTTAACTTCATTAAGAGGCTAGCTTTTGAATTAAAGAAATATTCTTCAAAGTGGGATAGTCTATTTAATTAATCTTATTATTGAATATTGAATTTACTAGCAAAGTGGAAAGGGATCGATGAGCTCTAATGATCAATAGCCTTAGTTAATTATATTTTCTAATTATTGTCTAAGAAAAAAAAAAACAAATAGAAGTATTGGGTTCTCTATAATCTTTTATTAGTATTTTAAAAGCTAACCTTTTCGTATGAAATTAAAAATAAACAAAAATAAAAAAACAAACAAGGATATGAAACATTTTGGAGTATAGTGGTGGTATGATTAAAGGACTTAACACTACATGTGTGTTTGTACTGTTTCAAAAAAAAAAGTAGGATTGTACGTGCCAATCAATTTGGCCATGGACATACAATATACTTACTAATACACAAAATTCCAAAATTCAAATACGGGCTTGCATTTAGTATGAAAAATTTACAGGAGAAAAAGGGTATTGGGTTTATTGCTTTATTAAAAGAATTCAGTGGGTGCTTCTAGCCAGGGCACCAATATTTACTTTTACTTTGAAGAGAAGTCAATGTCAATATAGACTTGAGTAGCAAATATCTATTAATCTGCACACCTATATTTTTTTATTTATTAAAAGAAGATCAATTTTGATAGATTTTCACTCAAAAGAAGTTGGGGCAGTTGCTGACTCATGTTGTAGGTAGATGTATCATCTTATTTTTAGTATTAAAAAGAAATAACTAATTCTTTGGGAAGATTTCAGTTGACAAGGAAATTAGTTGCTGACCATGCTGTAGAGTGAAAGCCAACTTTTGAGATTTTAACTCCTTTTCCATTAGGAACAAAATATTATATTCTTTCCCACACACAAAAAAGTTATATAGACATCAAACATTTTTTTCCTAAAAATATGTATCTCGTTTCCATATTGCCCTATTTCATGGGAGTATAAAAAGATGTAATTGTGAAAATGATAAAATTGATATATCAATATTAATAACTTTTATGAAAACGACAATTGATATATATCATTATGAAACCACTTGTATATAGCTTTTGCTATTTTTATTTTTCAATAACTTGACTCAAAATAACAAAAGAAGGTTTTAATAAGAAAAAAGAATATTTCGTGAACATTAAAAAGTTACAATGAAAAATGTCTCCTAAATTTAGTTTAATTATATTTTTAATATGCATGTGTACGAAAAAAAAATTGAAAACAAAAGTGGGAGATAAAAATACTTATATAATATAATTTTTGTTCAAATAACGAAATTCTTTATCAATAACCTAAATAGCTCCAAATTTTATGTGGGTACATGACTGCCAACAAAACTAATATCAATATTGATGTCATGTGTGAAAATGACTATTCATGTTACTGCCATAAAAATGGAGGAGGAAAATTAGTACTCAATGTTTGGCAATCCTTGGTAGAGCTTATTTATGATTTCGTGCCGAACTTGCAATTATTTGCATAGACCTTTATAGACCCTTTACCAACAACTTAGCCTAAAACAACGGATGACAACGGGATGGGTTGAAAGTGGGTTTATTTATCTTCATCCCCATCTCTGTAAAAGTTAAAGTGGGTTTAGGTTTGGATTTATTAAAAGTGGGATAAAAAATTAGAATCCAACACATCATCATCGAGTTTTATTGAATTTGAGAAAATCTTAAAAAAATCTATTTTTCATTTTTAAAAAATAATATTTGTTCATATATTTTAAATAAAGTATAAATTAAATTATTGATTATATTTTAATTCAATCAATATATATAATTTAATAAAGAATAAATAGTTTAAATATGTTTAATTTAATATACATATATAATTTAATAAAAAATAAATAATGTAAATATGTCTAAGAACTAAATTATATTTTGAGTTAAGTATATTATTTTTAATTTTTTTATAATTAATATTGCAATTATAATATTATTTATTTAACTATTAAAATAATTATTTTATATTTTTAATAATTATAAAAATAAATATAAAATAATTTCATAATTATATAATTAATAATTACATATATATAATATATATAATAATACATTATTAATAATATAAAAATATATGTAGCGGAATGGATACGAGGACGGGGCAAAAAGTGATATATACCCGATCCCACTTCTTCAACTTGGAAAAAATATTTGATTCCGATCAAAATGAATTTTTTTCATCAAACTTGAAATTAAATAAGATCAAATTGATACTCACGGATTCAATTTTTATTATCATGTATTAAAATTAAGCAATCCACAACATACTACAACGTTTTGACTTGGTGAGACATAGTCTCTGATAAGTAATAACACAATTTCGAGACTGGCTCAACGAGAAAATGATTAACTGGGGAAGATAAACTGCACACACACTTATCACTTATTTGATGTTTGAAATGTTATTGGTTGGAAGAAAAAAATTAGAAGAAAATTGTATGATCTGTTGGTAAACCATTGATGCGAGATTCTGCCCCCTCAATTTCTTATTTTGTGGCATGACACTTGGATCTTTTGGTTTGTCTTCATACATATGTTGTTCTTTCTGAAATCAATCTCCCTCTCGTTATCAAACACTGTCCTACGAATCCTATGCTGCTCAACATTTCACTGATTGGTGTCAATCCCATTGCGGTTTCCCTCATTTGGTTGAACATTATTAGCTGTATGTCCCCATTTATTTTGCAATTCTCTAAACATGCATGCACCTCCAGCTGAATTAATCTTTAGTGGACATGTGCAAAAAAGAAAAGAAAAGTAAAGTAAAGACAAACGCCATTCAACATGATAGATTTCTGTTGCATGTGTTTAATTAATTCATCCAATCAAACTTACATATACTTTAATTAACTAAACTCGTCCTTAATAGCTAATAAGATAATACTATTCATTTTATTTTTATTTTTAAATGAAGCAATTTCCATAAAATTCAATGACTTTAATTTTCATATATTACCATAATTTTGAATGAAATTAATTTTTTATAAAAATATTTTTGAAGTGATATGATTTATATTTGAATGTTTATTTACTTTAAAAGAAGAGTTTAATGGTGATAAACTGAATGTGTAAGTTTTACACTATCATTCAATTATATATTACCCTTTATATAATTTTTAAGGTAATTTTGTAAAAATCAATAAATTTATCATAAATAATATTTATGATTGAATAACAATATCAAATAATTTTAAACTTTCCTGTACATATGTAGTCTTTTTTCTCTAGAAAGATATTAAGAGTAAAATTTAACAAAATTTTTTATTCAACTTAAAAGTTATTCAAAATTTTCCTAATCTAAAATCAATTTTGGAATTATAATCAATATTTTAACATAAAATTAAATATATAAAAATTTATCTAGACACACGTTAGTTGGTGCATGTGAAACCAATCATGCACTTGATATATCTTTTAAGGTATTTATGATAAAAACTAATAAATTTATCATATATTATAATTTATGATTTCAATTACAACCATAACAAGATTAATTAAAACAAAATAATTAATAACAAGGAAAAATGTGACAGAGATTGATGTAATGCTAGTTTTGTCATTAAATAGTCTAAATTACTAGGTGAGAATTTTAAACCCAGATTGGACTACGATAAATAAAGGAGTGAGGAATGGAAGAATGAACATGTAGCAGCAGCATCCGGCAGGGTAGGGTTTGGAAGCAAGTTCATATGACTACAATTGTATTATGGAGAGGAGGTCCCAAAATTGGAGAGGGTGTCTGGTATTTTGGAGTGATTAAAAAAAGGAAAAGAAAAGAAAAGTAATTGAAAACGTTGGCAAAAGCGAACACAGAAGGTAACAACAAAATGGACGTCAAATCCATAGCTTTTTTTTACCTTTCTCCCTCTGGTTGGGGTGGGATAAGAGAGAGAAAGTGGGAAAGAAATGTAAAAAAGCAACGTGATGCTGATAGGGGATGCTTCTTCAGGCCACGTTGAAAAGCATTCATACATATTGCGATGATGAATGATATATGTGCGGTGCATGGTGGTTGTAGGGTTCTTACCCTCAACCCTTTCCAATTTGAAGGGACCTTTGACCCTTTCTCCTTTTCTTTTAATTTCATTCATCAAGTCATATCGTTTATTCTAAAAATACTTTATGCATTAGTTCAACGTGGCAAAAATAATATAATTAAAATAACATAAATAGTTTTGCAGAATAAAAAACTATGAAAGATTATATGAAAACCACACGCTACTAAAAGATATGCATTTAATATTGTCCAATTAACATCAATCTTATGATGACCCATGTTAACAACTATGTGATGATGACTTTTTTTTATTAAATAGACTTTGTTAATCTTGGTTTTCAGAAAATTATTATTGTTTAATAATTATTAACATCATTTTTTAGCATAACTGATTTTGTAGTAAGTATTATTTCAATTTTTTTCTATTTTAGCTTTTAATTTATAAAACATAATTGACATAAAATCAATTTAATTAGGAGTTTCATGTTCAAATTCTAAATATCCAATGGTATTCAATATTTGAAAATAATAACTTTATTATTTACAATAGTTTTAGTTGAGTTGAATAAAATTATTTAGAATTACCTCTGATTGAAGATATTTGTCTCTACAAAAATAAATACATTTTTATTTTCTAATATTTATACCAAAAACAAATTAAAACAAAATAAACTGGTCATAATAATTATTTTCCCTTCTCACTCTTACTTTACTCTCCACTCTCAAACACATTGACTTGGATCTCTGACAAGTGTAACGCTAGCTAACATTTGACTCGACAAATGTATTATCTATAATTTGGGAGATTCTCGGACGGATTGCTATGTGTTTGTAGTCAAGTTTGCATAATTTAAAATTTAATGTAAGGTTACCAAATTAATAAGCGATACAAAATCTCATAATAATTCATTACTAAAATTGATAATTTGACGTAATAATTTTTATCTGGGATGACAAGTATTTTTCATAGAAATAAATTTATTTAAGTAAAAAACATCTATAAGATTAATATGATAAGATTAAATTTTTAGTGAAAATTTTTCATACATAATTTAAAATTTAAAATCTTATTTTTTTTTAAAAAAATAAGCATACTTACTGGTTGAGTAAGTTAGTGGACAATAATAATTTTCTTAATTTAAAAATAAGAAAGTATTATCTTACTTTAAACATTTTTTTTATGAAAGTGTTGATTTGACTTTCGGTATTGGATTAGTGGGTAATAATAAACTCAACTGCTGGATTAAAAAAATAAAAATCTTTTGGATCTTGAGTTGAATCAATTTTATGCACTTCCACACACAAAAAATGTCATTATCTCTCAGTAAACGCAAATGTTAAGTCAGTGGGGCAACAGTAAAAAAAAGAGCATCTCAGTGCTTAAATGATGGATTTATTCACCACTCTTAAGATAGCAAGGTGCCAGGAATGCTTAGATAGTTAGATGCACTCATTAGGATTATGACTAGTCCTAAACAAGTTTAACATGTTTACGATTCTAAGAACTCGTTTTTCAGGCAAGTGAAATATGTATATAACGTTTTTTTAGGAAGATATATACAGAATGTTACAAGAAAGACGTTGCTTGTTATGGTCATCAAAAACTAGTATATTAGTATTTTTTTGGAGGACTACTATATTAGTATGTTTACAAATTAAATGTTTATTTTATATAACTAAAATTAATTTATAATAAATAAATATTTTTAATTATACAAATTATATTATTATTAAAATAAAAAATAAATAGCTTTTTAACATATAAATTATATTTTTACTTTATAATATTAATTTTAAAATTATATCAGAATGATTAGTTTAATTATCCGACTATAAATGGGTCTAGGGATCCATTTGTTAATTTTAAAAAATTGGTTCTTCACAAAACCAATCTCAAATCCGTATAAAATTGGTAGGAAAAAATCAAAATTGTTTTAAAGAACTAGTTCAAACTGGAATTTAAAATAAAACATTTTTATTAGTTTTTATTTTTTAATTTACTCTAAAATATTTTTAAGATAAAAAACATATTTAATAATTACACATATGTATCAATTATTTTACTAATTATTATTAATTATTCATTTTTTAAAACATATAATTTAGTCATTTCTAATCATTTATAATTTTATATCATTTTATTATTAAAATGTTATATATTAATCAAAATATGAATTGAATTATTATTGGTTTGACCATAACTAAACCACGGTGGAACTAATGAATCATGAACAAGTATTTTCAACAGTTCAATTATCAGTCCAATTTTAAAACAAATTAACAAGTCTTGCAATCAAATTTACAGATAAAAATCAATTCTTAGAAGCAAGTTTATAATTAATTTTATATAAATGATAGTAAATTTATTTTAAAAGTATAAATATGGATAAAATTTAATTATATTATATAAAAATATTAAAAAATTATATTTTCATTCAATCATGAATTAAGAAGTTTTAGTATTTTAATTTCTACTAATTTTGAATTTTATAAATTTTAAAGTTTTA
>PYAF01005436.1:2138232-2150862 GCA_007407185.1 Glycine tomentella
GAAGCAAGTTTATAATTAATTTTATATAAATGATAGTAAATTTATTTTAAAAGTATAAATATGGATAAAATTTAATTATATTATATAAAAATATTAAAAAATTATATTTTCATTCAATCATGAATTAAGAAGTTTTAGTATTTTAATTTCTACTAATTTTGAATTTTATAAATTTTAAAGTTTTATAAAACAATTCTTATTATTATTCAAAAATTTAACTAATAGTTATTTTGAGATAGCATATGATATGATATGTTAAATAAATGTATATCATATTTTTTTATTAAAAATAGTTTTAAGTGAGTTGAATTTAAGAATTGGAAACTCGCCAGATTACTCAATAATAATGTTTATCACGTAATTACTTAGTAACGGTACATATTATTTCAGAAAATAATAAAAAAAACTAATAAGTTTTTTAAAAAAATGACTAAAACTTAATGAAACTATACTCGAAGGAATAAAAAAAAATCCTGAGTTACACAGACGCCGTAATGAGATAATGAGGATGACTGTGATGGTTGTTGGCCCACCGAAACTAAGTGGACGAAGCATCTCTCTCTCTTTTTTTTTTTCTCAGAAAAGAAAAGCAACCATAAACATGATCATGATGAAGACGACGACGCAGACACTTTGATACTCAACTCCACCCTCCCCCAATTCTAAAAACACCAAAACAAAGAGATTCAATAAAAATCTCACCTCATCTCTTCAGTCTATACCATACATCATAATTCATACATAATAGTGTACACATAAATATTAATTGAAATAGAGAGAATATATATGTGCACATTTCTCAACATTCAATGAATTGCACAATCTTCTTTAGGTCCCGCCATATTATGCATCATGTTTTATATTATGCCAATATCCATTAGTAAACGAGTTAGTGCATTTTTACTGTGCAATTTATACCCCAAAATCTTAGTTTGTAAGGTAGTATAAACTGAGTTATATGTATCTACGAATAATATGTTTACCAGCATTATCAATGTTTGGAAATTGGAACTGCATGAGGATCTCATCTTAACATGTGATGACATATAGAAGTTATATATGATATGAGCTTGTTTATATAATTGAGAGAAAAAAAAAAGTACAAAATCCATGTAAATGAGAGGAAAGGATTAGTGAAAAACGTTATTATTTCTGGATTAGTGAAAAACGTTATTATTTTTGGATTAGTGAAAAACGTTATTTATTTCCTTTTTATCGTTAAATATTTATTGTATTTTCTTTTTAATTTTTTTTATTTAAGGTAACATTTTATTATTTTATCATTTATGTAATTTTACATTTTTTAACTATTTCAATAGATAAATTTTTCAAACATTTATGATTCAATGAGATAATTTTTTAACTTTTAGTTATCGTTCTAACTCAAAAACTAAAAAGTTAACTTAAAGTTGTAAAGCTAGTTTGTAGCGGAAAACAAACTTATTAAAATTAGATAGTTTGTAGTTGAAAAATATAAAATGAATAAAAATAATAAAATCATATTTTATTTTAAAAGAATAACTAGGATTTTGATAAATATATTAAGTATTGAAAAAGAAAAAAATATAAAAAATTAAAAACTAACATTTTAAAAAATATTACTTCAAATAAAATTTTAAAAAATATTAAAAACTACCAAAAAAAAAGTTTATTTATCAAACAATTAAACCTATTTTTCAACTAGTAAAAAGAACTGAATGTCTTACATAATATCTTGAATATAATTAATTCTAAAGAATATTTGTGATGAAAAATTAATAAATTATTGTATGTTAATCAACAACTAATTAACTCTTTAACCACTAGATCGATCTAGTAAGTAGGGATTCAAATTAATATGCATAAAATTTGAGGTTAAAATCTCATGGCGATATTTGTAAAAAAAGTTAATTAACTCCTTAGTTAATTAAGTACGGTTAGAACAAAATATAAGTCAGAAATTTGTTATGTAGTCATTTATAGTACAGGCAAGCAGCTGCAGAATTTGCACTGTGTTAATGCTTAGTCCTTATTCCTAATATTTATTTATAGACACCCAGCAAGCAAAACGCAAAATTACGAGTCCCCACTCTTCACTCACTCACTCACTTCGCAACACAAAACTCCTTTTCCAAAATAAAAACGGAAAAAAAACCCACCCGTTAATGTTTTTCCTCAATAAGGAAACTCCACCCACCCAATTCAAACGCGCCCCTCAGCCTCACTCCCCATGCCGACGCCCGTGGTAGCCGCGCGCCAATGCCTAACTCCCGACGCCGCGCGCGCCCTCGACGAGGCCGTCTCCGTCGCTCGGCGCCGCGGCCACGCCCAAACGACGTCGCTCCACGCCGTCTCCGCCCTCCTCTCCCTCCCCCTCCTCCGCGACGCCTGCTCCCGCGCCCGAAACTGCGCCTACTCCCCCCGCCTCCAGTTCAAGGCCCTCGACCTCTGCCTCTCCGTCTCCCTCGACCGCGCCCCGTCGTCGCACAACCACGCCTCCGCTGACCACGACCCTCCCGTCTCGAACTCTCTCATGGCCGCAATAAAACGCTCTCAAGCCAACCAGCGCCGCCATCCCGATAACTTCCACTTTTACCCCCACCACCAAACTCAGCAGCTCCAAAACCAACAGCAGCAACCGTTTTCTGTTTCTTCTGTCAAAGTAGAGCTTCAGCATTTGATCTTGTCAATCCTGGACGACCCCGTGGTCAGTCGCGTTTTCGCCGAAGCCGGTTTTCGAAGCTCCGATATTAAGCTCGCCATCCTCCGCCCTCTCCGCCCCCGCGGCCCGCCGATTTTCCTCTGCAATTTCTCCGAGCCGCCGCGGAGGTTCCCGTTCTTTTTCGGCGGTGGTGACGAGGATGGCGGCGGCGGAGGAGAGAATTTCCGGCGAATCGGTGAGGTTCTGGTCCGTAGCAGAGGGAAGAATCCGCTGCTTCTCGGAGCGTGCGCGAGCGACGCTCTGGGTGGCTTTGCGGAGGCGGTGGACAAACGGAGAGAAGGGGCTCTGCCGGTGGAATTGTCGGGGCTGCGCGTGGTTTGCATTGCGGAGGAGGTGGCGAGTGGGGACGCGGAGGTGGTAGGGAGGCGCGTGAGGGAGATTGGGAATTTGGTGGAGCAGTGTGTGGGGCCCGGTATTGTTGTGAGTTTCGGGGACTTGAAGGGTTTTGTGAGCGACGATGAAGAAGGTGGTGGTGAGGGACAGAGTTTGAGGGGTGTGGTTGGAGAATTAGCGAAGTTGTTGCAGGTTCATTATGACAAGTTTTGGTTGATGGGTACTGCTGCTAGTTACGATAGTTACTTGAAATTCGTGGGGAAGTTTCCTTCTATAGAGAAAGATTGGGATTTGCAGCTTCTGCCTATTACCTCTGTTAAGCCTCCTTCTGAATCCTATCACCGTCCCAGGTCCAGGTAAAACACGCTTTTTAAATATTATAAAATAATTCCATTTCTTGAATTTTGGTGTTGTTTATGTGCTTATGTTTATTACTTTTTAAATTTTTAATATATACCAAACTTTGAAGCTCGAGTTTGAGGGTTTTTTTTTTTTATAAGCAAATGTTAGAAATGTGGATTTAAATCCACAATCTCTCTTTCTTCCTTTCACCCTTTTTCCAATCAATCACTGAATCTATCTTACATCTCCTTCGAGTTTAAGTGTGTTAACTTTTTTATTTATTAATTTATTATTTTTCGTAGGATAAGCCTTGTTAATTTGAATTAAGTGTTTTTAACATGCACTAACAAGTGGTTCATTCGAGTAATGACGGATTCAAATCTCAAGGAGGTGGTAAGGGGTTTGAATCCTAACCTGTGTATGGAAAAAAATCTGGTCGAGAGCAGGTAACTCGCTTTTGAGTGTCTTCATATTTCTTGAAAGAGATTAGTCTGATGAACAAGATATTCCTTCTGATATGTGTTAAAAAAGAAAAAAAGTGTTTTTAACGTTGCTGACAGCCAGACATTTTAAAGCACATAGTTGGGTTTGGGTTTTGTGTACTAAAAGTAAGGGGTGTTAGTGTTATGTTATGGTGATGATTTTATTGTTTTTGAATGACGAAGTGGACACTGGATCTTTCACGTAGTGATTAGTTTTGTGCATGCTTTGTCTAAACTGTAATTTTTTGTTTTACAGCTTAATGGATTCATTTGTTCCGTTTGGTGGCTTTTTTCCGTCACAGTCTGATTTGAAAGCTCCACTGAATGGCTCGTTTTATTGTGTTCCCCACTGTCACCAGTGTGGGGAAAGGTGTGAACATGAAGTCCTTGCTTCGTCCAAGGAAAGGTTTTCTGCTTCTTCAGCTGCTGATCCGCATCAATCTAACTTGCCTCCGTGGTTGCAGATTGCAGAATTTGGCTCAACAAAGGGGTTGAATGTTAAGGTGTGTAGAATTCAGATACAACAATTCAATTTATTATTATATTATATATTTGTTTGTATAGACTGTAAAGTTGAGCAATTTTTCAATTGAATGTGGCTATTTACCAACCCCAAAAAGGAGAAAACTAAAACAAACTAGATTTAAGGTCAAGCTACGGCCAGTGGACAAAAGTTATGAGCAACCCTTTCAAAAAAAGTTATGAACAAGCTTGATGGGGAAATGGACCTATTTGTACTGTGTATTTTGATAGTACTTTTTTCCTTTATCACGCTAAAAAATACTTGTGCGCAGTTGTAGTAAAGAATAAGCTTGTGCAATTCTTGAAATTACAAGCTTTTCTTTGTTTAAAGTAACTGGTTAGTCTAGTAACGTGTACTTAAAACTAATGTTTCAAAGGCTTTAAAACTTCTTTTGCTGACTCTTAATTTGTCGGGAAGTGTGGTCTTAACAGCTGATTAAAATGAACTGTTGTTTTTTGTTTCAAAGATGCAATATGACAATTTATACTATAAACAATAACAAATTTTGCTCTACTGTTGTGGTTAGTAAATTTTTTAAAAATAATTCACTGATCAAATGTTTTAAGTGGGTTGCTCTTTGCCTTTTTAGGGAATTAATAATTCCATTTTTGCACAGGAACCGGAAATGAGACTAAACAAGTTGTCGTATGTTTACTGATTAATTGTGCCTGTAAAATCAAATGTTGCATTAGCAACCGTAACCATATTGCATTATAATCTTTTCTATTTGCTCGTTTTGTGTTGGTAGTTGATAAGTTAGCACTTCAAAAACCAACCTTCATCTCCTACAAGACATCCTTGCAGATCATTTGTGAATGTAACTTTAGTTCTGTTGATTGTATTGTAAATAATCTGGAGTTGATTCATACTTTGTCAATTAAGTCCCCTCCTACAAGACATCCTTGCAGATCATTTGTTAATGTAACTTTAGTTATGTTGATAGTATAGTAAATCATCTGCGGTTCTTTTATACTTTATCAATGAAGTCCTTTTTGTTTTGTTTGTGTAAAAACCACTTTTCTTTCATTCAGTGCAGACCAAAGATAATGGTGTTTTGCTCGATAGTAGTGAATCTGGGACACTGCATAAGAATTTTGACAAGTTATCCCAGCATCTGCACCAGCGAGATGCAATTACTTTTCCAACTGTTGTGGGGTTTCATTGTGGTGCTGAAAAGAAAAAGGAAGATGCTGACAATTGCAGCAGCAAATCTCCTAGTGAATGCATCAATCTCAACTCCCATATACCTGATGGCATGCAAATGATGCCTACATCACAATCAAGTAGTCCTTTTCCTGCAGTTTTCAAGGCAAAGCAGGAGAAATATAATTCAAAACTTGCTGAGATGTTCCAGAAAGTGGAAGATCACGAGTCTGGTGACCGAAGATCATGCAACATGTCCAATTCAAGTGTGTGTGATGGTAGTCAAATGTCTCCCACATCTGTAACTTCTGTAACCACAGATCTTGGGTTAGGAATATGCTCTTCTCCTACCAGCAATAAATTGAAGAAACCTGCTGTTCAATATACAATGGAGCCTCCAAAGGAAATCCCAAGTCGATTTTCTCAAAACTTTAATTTGGCTGATGGGAATATCTTGAAGCATCCATCCCAGTCTTCATCCTGCTTAAGTTTTGACTATTGTGGACAAGTTGATGCAAAAAATCCCAAAATTCTTTTTGAAGCTCTTTCCAAGGATGTAACCTGGCAAGATGAAGCTTTACAGGCTATCATCAAAACAATTGTTTGCAGCCCAACAAAGAGGGTTAACTACCGTGGACCAAATCAGCCTGGGGACATCTGGATGAATTTTGTTGGATCTGATAGACTTGGTAAAAAGAAAATTGCTGTTTCTCTAGCTGAGCTATTGTACGGTAGCCGTGAAAGCTTTATTTTTGTGGATCTAGGTTCTGAAGAAATGAAAGGATGCAATGTCAAATTCAGAGGGAAGACTGCCCTTGATTTTATTGTATGGGAGTGTTGCAAGAAACCCTTGTCTGTGGTTTTCCTTGAAAATGTAGACAAGGCAGATATTCTAGCTCAAAATAGTTTGTCTCAAGCCATCAAGACTGGAAAAATTTCAGATTCACATGGACGAGAAGTTAGTGTAAACAATACAATGTTTGTTTTTTCTTTTTCAGATTACCAAAATAGTTTGATGCCAAGAGGGGAACCTTCCAACTATTCTGAGGAAAGAATACTGAGGGCAAAAGGGGGAGGTATCAAGATAAAAGTTGAACATGTGATTGGAGACATCAGAAGCCAAAGCATCACTGTAACTAACAATTCAATAGATGCCGTTCCTAATCTAAATTTCCAAAACAAACGAAAGTTGATTGGTGGCAATGAATTTCATGATCTGCATTTTCTCTCTGATACAGCTAAAAGGGCACATACAACATCAAATTGGCTGTTAGATTTGAATCTCCCAGCAGAAGAGAATGAACAGAAACAAACAAATGATGGAAACTCTGATCATGTCTCAACTGAGAACCAAAACCTTTGGTTGCAAGATTTGTGTGATCTGGTTGATGAAACAATTGTTTTTAAACCTTATGATTTTGAAGCACTTGCGGATACAGTGTTGAAAGTGATCAGAAGTAACTTCAACAAAATTCTTGGATCCGAGTGTGCATTGCAGATCCAGACAGAAGTCATGGACCAATTTCTTGCAGCTCAATATGTTTCAGACCGGGATAGGGAGGTGGAGAACTGGTTGGAGGAAGTTCTATGTGAAGGCTTTACAGAAATACAGAGAAGGTACAACCTCACTGCTAGTTCTATTGTAAAACTTGTTACATGTCCTGAGCAAGCTGCTGGTGTACACCTTCCCCCAAGGATAATTTTAGACTGACTTTTTCAACCAGCAAATGTTGTCTTTTCTGTATGGATGCATAATTTAGCTGTAGCATATAGTGAAACTAATTTAGCCTTCAATCCTATTATTTTGTTGGGTTTGTTTGTCTAGGTTTTAATTGTGTATAATATGTAATCTGCAGCTAGTGCTATGTGTGATTATCCTTTGCATATTTAAATCAAATGCCTTCTTTGTTTCTTTTATTCTAAGATGTTGCTTGATGTAATTGATTAATACATATATTGATGAATCCGTAAAGATCCAAAAATAAGAGGTTTGTGTTTTATGATTATAAGGATGAGGTGCCATTGTCACCAAGATTTTTCTTCTTCTTAAAGATATATTTCTCTATTCTAAAATAAGGGGTGATGAATTCTTAGAGGTAGATTGCGATTATAATTATTAATACAAAAATTAACAGTTACGATTTTAACTATAATTTATTATTTATGTTTGTGTATTTTATCGTAGTTTCAATCATTGATTTTTTATTGTTCGTATACCTTATTTTTAAACCACATCTCTATATTTCAAAGGAGCTTTGTTTTATGTGGAAAAAAAGAGTTTATTTTTGCCTTTTAATATAGATAGGAAGGAGAAAAGAAAAGCTACGATTTCTCATCCAACAGAAGTAACCCCAAAGCATGGGGAGCATAATGGAGCTAAATTTAGAACTTGTAGACTGAAAATCATGGCATTTCTCATTGGTCCACTCCATGGCTTCAAAGCCTCCTTTAACACAAATCCACCTTAATATAGTTTTGCAAGGAAACAATTTGATCTTGGGGATTTTCATGCCCTTGATCAAAGACTTGATTTTTTTAGTTTATTTTAAAAGTGAACTTTTTGAGTTATTTATGAATGTTATTATAAAATAATCCTTTTAATAAGTTTTTAAATTAGACCCAATTAGTTTTTTTTTTCTAAAAAAATAACTAGACCAAACTTTTCCTGTAGAAAAAAATAACATGTGTGTGCTTACATGGCCATATGGGCAAACCCAATGAGTTGTGGGACGTTGCTCTACCAGCTAAGGATGTTCCACTGGAACTTCCCGGAGCAGGGGATCTAATTCAAACACAGATTTTGGACACTGCATTGTCAACTAATAAGTATATGTTTGGAATTTAGTTAAATCGATTGAGGGAATTTAGTTAAATTGATTGAACATTATATGTAAGTTGTTATAAACTTCTAATATCCGAGTTAAGTTCTTATGAATAAAAAAAAGAAAACAACAAATTCTTCCATCTTCATTTTATGTTTTTGAATTCAAGAATGTACATTGAAATTCTTAAAAGTATGCTCACAAATTTTATCCAAACATAGCCTTAAGATTCCAGTGTATGATAATTCTTTCTAGTAAAGTAAAATATTCCAGTGTGTCTATCTAAATCTCGAACTATCCCAAATCCCATTATGAAGACAATAAAATACTTCCTATATAAACATATTTTTTCAATACTTCTGTTGTTTGTATCATTTTCCCTCGTTCTTTAATCTTTTCTCTTAGGTAATAAGGTTTGGCTCAGTTCATTAGATCGACCTGTGAAAACATAAAGATCTTATGCTCAATTTCTCGTTATAACCCTTCCTTGATACGTCATTTGAAAGTACTACAATTAATAAGCTCTTGTGGCTTGTAGCTTGTCTTGACAGCGTGACCTTGGAACATGCCAACCTCCCCTTTCACTCCTAACAACTCAACCAAGGAAAAGCCTAGCTTATTGTTTTACATGTAACTTAATTCCTTCACAATCGTCTCTTCTTATTGTGAACTACCAGTTTTAAATTTACTAACACCCTAATAAATTTGTTAATAAAAAATCGATTGAATGTATAGGAATTATAATTGATTCTCCAGAATCTCCAAACCTAATTTATCTTATAATTCCATTAATTAATTGCGATAGGTACATTGCTCAATTAATTGACTAACAATGATACATTAAGAACGAGCAATTTTTTACACGTGTACAAAGCAGTTAAATAAACCAAATAAAAAAACGAAATTATATTAATATTGATAATAGGAAACAAATCTAACAGTTGCAATGAAATGGTTTATAGCTGAAAAATATATGGTGATGATGATCGAAACCCATAACCATAAACGTGATTGCTCGTATTTAAAAGAAGAGAAGAAAATAAATGGAAGCACGACAGCTTCCTTTCTCATTTGTTCGGTAGAGTTGAAAGAAAAAGATGCACGTTAATTTAGCACAAGTAATAGGGTTTGGAATGGAAATGCATGACAATTTATTTAGATTAATTTGTTTTAAGACATATTTTATTAAGAAAAAATTTAGAATGCATTTATATTATAATTTTTTTATATTATAAATTGTCATGTATTACAAGTTTTTTATTTTTATAATAATTATTCTAAAAGTTAATTACAGTATTTTTGACTGATTGACCATATAAAAAATTATACTGATAATATATAAAAATTAATTCTTTTATTAAAATATATATGTAAAAATAGAGTTTGACCTTACAAAAAAACTTCCTAAAGGGAAAAAAAACTTTAATCTAAATCATGTTGGACAGGTTCTGGAAATTTCTCTAAATTATGTACTGACATTTCGCTACTATCAGGAAAATTAGTCAATAATTAACAACAAACAAATAAATAATAAACATCAAGTTAATTGATGCTAACAGTTATACTGAAAAACGAACTAATCATTAATCCGATTATTAAATTTGTTTGTTGGTACATAAACATGATGAAATAAACAAAACATGAAAATTATCTGATAGATAAAGAATCCTGAACCAGGATTTCCGCAGCATCAGTAGGAGTCTCGTGCCACTCATGAAAAGTAAAATTGAAACAAGACACCAGCTACTTTTCATTTTTTTTTCAGTAAAAAAAAATGAAAAGTAAAATTGAAACAAGGCACCAGCTAGCTAGGACAATATGCAGAAGATTATTAAAATCTAATTTAACTAGACTAATAAATAAGTTTTTTTCTAACAATAAACGGTTAACTGCACACAATATGCATGAAATTTAATTATAATTCTTTTGAAATTTTGTATGGACAATATTCTATTTAGAGATATCTAACCACTTCCATTATTTAAATTTTATTTTGATGAAACATTAAGTCAGGAATATATGTAACTACTTTTAAGTGTGGAACAGTGGCCAAAGTGATACATTTAAAAGAAATCCCATAATGCCATGGATACTAAAAAAATTTGTCAAAATGTCATGCCACCTAATTCGTTGGTCACATAAGCGAAATTCATG
Source organism: Glycine tomentella (assembly GCA_007407185.1). Lineage (NCBI taxonomy): Eukaryota > Viridiplantae > Streptophyta > Magnoliopsida > Fabales > Fabaceae > Glycine > Glycine tomentella. Next base: position 2,148,733 of record PYAF01005436.1, read on the forward strand.
GGCTGATGTGGCATTCAATTATTGGAATATCAATTTCGTTACACATAGTAGCGAATTACGTATGACACGTGACAAAATTCAAAATTGCGTATAAACTTCGGACGGTCATAATTTTTGACTGGAACGTCTGATTGAGGCGAAATTGGTGCCCAGGGCTTCTCCTCTCAATTTCGAGCGTTTGACCACTGATTTCGCCTCAATCGGTTGTTCCAGTCAAAAGTTATGGCCATTCAAAATTTATACACAATTTTGAATTTTTTACCACGTGTCATACGTAATTCGCTACTATATATAGCGAAATTGGTCTTCCAATAATTGAACATCACGTTATCCCATGGACTTCGCTTATGTGGCTAGCAAATTAAGTGACGTGACATTTTGATAAATTTTATGGCATCCGTAGCATTATGGGATTGTTTTTTTTTTTTTTTTAAATGTGGCACTTTGGCCACTGTACCTTTAAGCTCATTGTATTGTAAAGGTTTCTTGTTTTCAAAAATGATCCCAGTTTTTAGTTCCCCATATATGAGCAATTATTTAACATTAACATCCATCAAAAGTCCTATGCTAGCAAAGTATGTCTCCAATTGTATAAGGTTTTGCAGTGAGATAGAAAAATATGAAATAAATAATAAAAGGAGATGAAATTCATAATTTTATACTTTATTTTAATTTAAATTTTTTATCTTGATTTACTTTTGTTCTAATGTATAAATGTATAATCATTAGTTTTAATTTAGGAAATTTTGTTCGTGCATCTAACATATGTTTTCATACACTCAATAGTGAAAGACAAAAATTAATTAAGTTAATAGATTAATTATGTTAAAAAATAATTGATGTCACTATATATAACACTAAAATCTCTGATATATATTATTTAATATACATATAAGTTTACATAATAAATTTTGTAACAATTAATTTTGATTTAATAATGTATTTTTATATAAAAATTTTAAATAAAAATCATAAGTTTAATAAAAAAATTATATGAAAAATATACATTACTAAATCAAAATAAATTGTTACAAAATTTATTATATAAATTTATGTGTATTAAATATATAATAAAAAATTTTAATATTTTATATAATAATATTAATTATTTTTTAATATAATTAATCTATTAATTCAGTTGATTAGTGGACAATTGGATCAGCTACATTAGGAGCAAAGAGGCTTGGTCCCACACCGGATTTTAGTGAACAAAATAAAACAAAATATAAATGTAAAAAAGCTAGACGAATAAAAAGACCAATATTCGAAGCCCCTAGATGATGTTAGCTGCAGCTCTTTGACGAAAAAGATGAGGGTGACCTCTGCAGTTATTTTATTTTAATGGTGGTCAATGATTTGATTTTGTGTTTAAATTTGGTTTAGAATATGATGTTTATACGTAAGCTGTTGGATTCCTCTTGTCTTAACGAATATTTTATGCTTGTGACATATGGAATTACATATTTACGTTTTACATGATCATTGCGTGTGCATGGGTTCAGTGTTCAACTCTATAGAGTATCCTTCCACTTTGTTTGAGACAATAAGTGATTAACAGATACCGCAAAACAACAGAATGAGAAAATTTACAATAGGATGTAATCTTTTTAAAAAAAAAGTTATACCAAATTTTTGCTCCTCACTTTTCAATTCATACACTTAGGTATAGGTAGTTTGGATAGTATACATAAAATTATAAATTCTAATCTCAATTTGATTATTGTACATGCAAAAGAAAAAGAGTATATAAAAGTGTTTTCCAGCTCGTAAAAAAGTGAGTTATACTACAAAAAATTTAGCCCATTTCATAGTATTCTTACAAATACGATCAATATGTTAACATGTTAATAGGATCAAATGTGTACTTCCCTTGTGTCAAAATAAATGTTATATTTAAAAGAAAAATATCTCAAAATTAATGAGTGTCATGTTAACTTTTTAATGTAATATTAATTACTTTTTCACTATTACATTTGATAAATGTTATTTTAAAATGTAATATTAATAATAACTTTAAAATGTAATATTGATAATAACATTAGTTTTGTAAAATTATTATTTTCTTTCACCTATTTATTATTTTTCTTGATGTGTGTAAAAGCAAAACAACTTAAGATTATATTTATTTTG
>PYAF01005436.1:2150962-2161316 GCA_007407185.1 Glycine tomentella
TTTGTCTTTGCAAAAAAAATAATTAGTTCTTGTAATTTTTTGTTTGTTTTTACTTCTTAAAACAATGTGGGTAACAATTTGAATGTGAAAAAATATTATCTAAAGTGTTATAAAGATAAAAATAATACAAAAATAATTTATAATGACTAAAAATATTTTACAAGGACTAAAAATATAAAAACACTAAATTACAAATACTAAAAAAAATATTTAAACCAATAGATTATATACTAACAATATAAAACAAGTTTATAATATAATCTAATCAAAATTACTATATAATAAATTTGTTAATTTTATAATAATTATCTTTTATACCAATAATAATTATATAAGAATTATTATATTAATAATACATAACCATTAATCTCATTTTGTATTATGTATCAGTTCAAACTTTATTATCCGACAAATGTTCATACAAGTCACGGGTGGGACAAACTGGGAAGAAAACTAAAGAAATAAAGAAAAACCGTAGGGTGTACTTCTCCTAAAATGAAAATGATAATGATATATACTATATTAGTTTAACATGTTTGTAATTTTTTATATATATTTGTAATTTCTATCTTTAAGTTATGATTATTATTAACAATTAAGTTTGAAAATTTTGGCAGCTTGTAATTTTTCAGACAAACTAATATTATAAAATTATTTAAAAATTAAAATAAAATTTTAAATAAAAATATGAATTTATTAATGTATATAACATTAAGAATATTACCAAAAGGAACCCAAACCCCATATGGTGTTCTACGACATTATTTTAAAGAAAATGAAAGATAAATTATTCTATATATATAAAAAAAATACAATGAAAGGTTAACCACATCACATTAATAACTGCTTCCACCATTATTAGGGAATATTTTATATTGCGATGCTAACAGCCAATCTGAGTTCGACAAATTCAAATTTCACACAAAGAAAACTGCCCTATCATGTACGTAACATGAGACATTTAATTTATCAAAATAAAGCATTCTATATTAGTTTATGCACAGTTTCAATTAATCACGTGATAATTAAGATTATTTGATAATTTTTTTAAACCACATATATAACTTACAGCGCTAATTATTTTAGAATGAACAGGTATACTTTTATTTTAATGGAAAGTTGACAATGCTAACTTTGGACGCTATCGGTGTTTTAGAAATTTCAACTCAAACCGTTTGTTTTAATGCGAGATAAAGCTCAATGGCAACATGAATATGTCAGCATTCATTTGTTTATCAAGGGATCACACATAAAACAATATTAAGTCAAACTACACTGCATGATAATGATTGTTGGTTTATCTCTTACTATTATTAAGATAGAATATCATATATATAAATAAATAAATGGTGACACTTCAAATCATGCTGATAATTCTTCTATGAGGACTTGTACATGCTTTGCTGGGATAGTTTATATTTTTAATTTTCAGGTTATAATGGAGTTAGTTTAATTTATTTAGAGTTTTCTTTAAAGATAAATCTCTTCATAAATATTTGTAAAAAAACTTAAAATAAAACTTCTTCTTGAGTTAATATTAAGTTATGCAAAAATTAATTTATAAAAAAATTATGTTAATTTCTCTAAAAAAATAAATTTAAATTATACCTAAGTTAATTTTCTTCTTACGGTAGTATCATATATAAGTTTGAATTCAGAACTTGCCGCTTTTTGCAGCAGTTTGAGTAGGCCCTTAATAACACAACTAATTGTCTAATTTTTCCTTGTAAAAAGATGAGACTGGTTTTGATGGACACAAGTTCTTGCAATCAATCAGCCAGGGGCAAAAACGAAATATTTGTTTGCAAATGAAAAGGAGATTATATATTAATCAGATAAGCAAATGACGGAAACATCATTAAATTAGATTAGGAAAAAAAGCCTACAAAAAGATAAAACTAATCAATTTTTTTACAGATTTCATGGAACAGTGGCAAAAGTGTCACATTTAAAAAAAAAAGGTAGTGAAATAAGTATTTTAATAATTAAACGTCACGTCAACTTATGTATTTCTGACCAGCGGATGACGTAACATTTTGATAAATTTTATGACATCTTGAATATTTTTTTAAATGTGATATTTTTGCCATTGTTCCAGATTTCATGGGGTTAGGAGAGTTACATATTCTAAAAAAAACCACAGGTTAGGAGGAAACCAGAAAGCGTTTCCATTCAAATTTCAAAACACTACTGCTGATTATCCCAAGAATAGTTTCTAAATATGTCTGGTTGGAAGAAAAAAAGAAGTACAAAATATGTTAACTAGAAATAAAAAAGGTGAATAGAGATATATGAGAAGTAGAATAGAAACAAAGTTATTTAGTTTAGTAATAATGGAAAAAAAAGGAAATAGATAAATGGGTGAAAAGAAACATGTGATAAATTGATAAGGAATAAATAATGAACCTCATAACTTTTTATTCCAATCCCTCTCATTTTATCCCTGTCAAACAATTCAACTTTTTATTATCACTTATTTCTTTTCTCTCCATCTATTTCTCTTTTATTAAACAAAGAATAAAAATAGGGATAATGAAAATAGCGCGAGTCAAACGAGACTTTATTTAAATAAGTTTAGCCTATTTTAAAAAAATTAAGGCTTAAATCTTACTTATTACTTGTTATAGGTTTTTTTTCCCTGTCTTTTTTTCATGTCTAATTTAACATATTAATTTACTTAAAAGCCTATTTTATATTAAATTTTATAATAAGTATGACGTGTCCTTAAATTTCTTCTCGCTGCATGCATGTCATATTTTAATTATTGTTTAAGGATAATAACGAATGTGTCCAGACAAATATTCAAACAGTAAAGAAAACAAACAAGATTACAAGTCACATGTAAAGACAAATTGTAAAAAACCAAACGAAAATACATGTGATTCTGCTTCTAAAATAATGATATTATGCTGCTTTAATAAATTTATAGTGATATTATTTTAGAATTGTAAACGAAAGCAGTGGGATATTTTAGAATTGTACTTCAGTTTGTAAGGGTAGGTTACAGATGTATTTAGATGAACTAAGAAAAAAAAACGTGTTATATACGATATTATTTTAGAATTTTATTTATAACGGAATTTGATTTAAATAAATATACAGGGCAAAAAAGCGTGTCATCTAATTATTGGCTTTTGAAATAACTAGCTACTTTAAAAGTCATATTTAGAGTGAAAATTAATTCATAGCATAGTTTGTTTTTTGAATTGACAGTACGTAAAAATTAAACCTTTGTTCATTTACTTTTAAAACCATTTTTTGGATATTTATAATTTTTAAAAACTATTTTAATTATCATAAATTTTATGTTTTTTCTTTTTTAAATTGCAAACTGAAGTTATTATTTTCTAAATTACAATAATTAAAAAATTATAATATAATACTTATAGTGTGTTTAGAAAAACTAGCTGGTAAGCAAGTTAAAATTAAAGCTACGAAATAGTTAAAAACTTATAAGTTACAAACAAAGGAAAATAATTTATTGGATTGAAAGTGTTTAATGAAATTAATTGATAAACTAACTGGTAAATGTAAAATAATATATAAATATAAAACACACACATCTATATATATATATGATTAGAAAAATTATTTTAAATTTTTTATATTATAAAAGAATGATAAAGATTTGATAATTTTATATTATAAGGGATAGTTGTTGTTTTATTTTTTTTAAGTTCTTGTGATATTTTCCTTCTTTTTAAAAATAATAGAATTAAATTAAAAAAAAAACATATTTTGTTCATTAAATTAATTTTTAATAATATTCTTCTTAAACATAAAGATCAATTGTGTTAAGGAGTGACACCACAATGTCAATTGACGATCCAACACGAATGCTATTGAGGATGCACGTTATCACTATGTGAATATGAGAACAAAACAAAACATGACATCATTAAAAGTGATAGTGTAGGCAAAATAGTTTCTAAATTGGAAAAAAAGGTAAATTGATAAAAAAAAAAAAAAGTCGTTCGCTTATAATATATAAGTTGATTGAAATAACTTATGAAAATAAACCAAAAGTTACTAAAATAAGTTTGTGTTAATAAGCTTATTTTGATTAAATCAAATTATAAATTATTAGAGTGATATACGAAATATATTTATAGTTTTTTTTTTTAGGTTTTGTTTGGGAGTTATAGGAGGAGAAGGAAATGAAAGAGATTCAAGGGAAAAGGAAGAGAAGAAAAGGAAAGAAAATGAGTGAAATTTCTTCCTTGAAAGTTAAAAATATATTAAGAGAGGAAAATATAGAGTTAATAATATACTTTTACAATTTTGTCCTTGAATTATGATTCAGTGCTTTGTATTTTGATGTTTTATTAACACTAACTTGGATAAGATAGTAATTTTATTAACACTGGTTAGGGTAGGATAGTAATTTTATTACTTTTTTCTTCTAAAAATCCTCAAATTTAGGGAACAATTTTTAGGCTTTGGGAGGATTTCAAAGTAGTTTTAAAAATTCTTAAATCATTTTCCTCAAAAATTAAAACTCTCAAACAATGAGATCTCACCACCTAAACCTTTCTCTTCCCTCCTTTTCCCTCTAAAATCTCTCTCCCAAACAAAGCTTTAATGAACTACTATTTTGAAAGGAATATTTTTTTATGATTAGCAATAAACAATTAGCAAAGAAAAGGACCAGAAGGTGTAGTACACCATGAATATGAAATAAGCCTTTATCAAGCATACAGCAGTGTCTATCTTTAATAATCCAGATATGATGATATCCGCTCTTTTAAAATTATGGTGTGCTTAATTATCACCACAATCATCGATTGTGAAGTGGGGACAAAACCTAGTTTTATTTACACACCTTGGAAGAATCTTGATTGTCCATCAAATTTAGCCATCATTACAGAGCAAAGTAGAAAACAGCTTTTCAAAACAATATCATATCTATATATCCAATCTCTATTACATATCCTTACTCTGTGGCTCAATGTGCAAACAAATCCCGATTAATTACAAGATTTACAACTAATTATACACCAATAAGGTATAGCGTGCTTCTAAACTCTTGAGAAGTAAGGAATTACATTTCAGACATAAAAACTATATATAACTATTAACTTCTTAAAATAACATCTAAGATGTAAAAAAAAAATCACATCCAAGACGTGAAACTAAACACGCACGCACGCACGCTGTAAAGACGTGAAACCAAACACGTCATATATAGTGACTTACTATTTGAAATGGACATAGAATGTAAGCAATAAAAGCCTATGAGAGAATTGATCATCTGGGAGACTTTAAAGATTCAACTTGAGATTTGCCTCGAGGTCCTCTCATTCTAATGAAGAGTCTGTATTCATCGAAGGTCATTGCTGGGTAGAGTGAGGGCATTTCCGGTGTTACCAGCTCTTTTATTGGCTCAATGGGTATATCACTTTTGGGGTTGTAGAAAAATGCCAGAGAAACTCTCTCTTTATCTGAATTTACTATCACTCTGTGCTCCACACTCTTGTAAATTGCATTGCTTAGAACCTAATCATACACCAAAAAAAAAAAAAAAAAACACAAACAAACAAACAAGATGAGTTAACCAATACAGTTTTGTGACTTGATACATATTTGCAAATAAATCTTGAATTTCAATGAGAAGGAAAATTGTCAAGTAATATGCCCTTTGCTTAATTATGTAGATATGAAATTCTTATAAGCAAATAATGCTAAAGATCTGACATTTTCTTATTTGGGAATCATTTCAGACAGTTGATTTAATTTGTGTGATGACTTTCTTTTCTTTTATTATTTAGGTGAGGAAGTGAGACGGAATGGATTGTCCTTGTGCGTTTCATATATTCTTACAAATTAAAATATTCCACCGTTTTAATCAGAGTGGAAATAATAGTATTTCATAATAAGGAACATATTCGCCTATTGGGTCCTGAACAGTCAAATAAATAAATAAACGCTAGCTAGTGATATTGGACATGATTGGGAGCATTGGTCACTATTAGTTACAGTGGAATTTTCACGGTTCAGAAAGGATGAATAAAAGCACCCAACACAATGACAAAAATACAACTGAGCTTATGCCTAGCTAGTATAAGATGATATTTCATGTAAAAAATAACTTTAATTTTTTCAAATCCTTGATTTTATACTTACTTTAACTCTTTTTATTTTTTTTATCATTTTATATATCACGTTTCTTTTCTTTTTCTCTACCTCTAACCAATCAATACACATTATCCATAGCTTTAGCTCGATGGCCTATATTGATATATTCTTCGAGAGTTTCCAGGAATCTCTTTCACATCAAAGCTATGACTCTATCCTTGAACCTTTTCGATCGGTCAAATGTTTATCCACTTTTTGTAGGTGGGCATAATTTTTTAGAAAGAAAACCTTTTATATTATTGATGTCCCAAACTTGAAAGAAAAATAATCAAATATTAACCCGTTTTATTCCAGGGTAAATTATTGTGAGGAATTCGATTCATCCAAAATAATTAAATATGTAAAGTAATAAAATAAAAATCTAATTCGAATACAATAAAATCATCATCTTTTTTTGGTACAAATAAATAAAAGCATCATCCAATTATCATAAACTAAGTTTATAATAATTAATTTAAAAAATCATTTTTAACTGATTAATAACGTAAATTCTTCACCTGAGTATGAAAATAAAGTATAAAATAAGTATATTTTTCATTAGTTTTAATTAAAATAATTGATAATCTTAACTAATTTTAAATGAGAAATACTAACAACATAATTTTTAAACATACAGTGTTATTTGTTGAAATTTGTAAAAAAAATAATTATGTCTCACATTTTATTTAATAAATGTCTCATAATTTTTTTTATAAATTTTAACTAATAAAAGGAGAGTGAATTGTTATACTTTCTCACTTTAAATTTCATCATTCTGACGTAAGTGGTGCGAATTTAAAAATGAGGAAAAAAGAAACATATGTTGTTAATTTGTAAAAGACACACGTTTTGCCTCGTCAATTGTTTGAGGAGAAACTAAACTAACAATTGAACTTTAAATTAAAAAAAAAAAGAAAAAACACTAACAATTGAACTTCACACGTGTCCCCACCACGTGTATATGATGACTAATTAATCGTGGCCAAACATTTTCTGAATAGGGATAATAGTGTGTGAACGAAATTAAAGATCATTCACCTGAATTTGGTCTCCGATATTGACGATAAAAGCATGGCGTGCAGGCTTCACGGTAATCCAATTATCACATTTTCGAACTTGAAGACCAGGAACTTGATCATCTGGAAGCAACATAGTCATTCCTCCAGGGTCTGAGTGTGATGACAAACCCAACGTCAACTCTGGCCGTGGACATTTAGGGTAAAAATTCACTCTTAGACATGCCCCTATGTCTTCTCCCCCAAAACCATTTTGAAGAATTTTTTCATCTAATTCAAGGTTTATTGACAAAGCCTTCATCAACCTCCCACATAGCTTCACTAACTCTCTCCCATACTCATCAAACACTTCCCTGCGTAAAACAATATGCAACCAATTACTATATATAAAACACATGTCATGATCCAATAGATACAATTCATTTGACAATACATGTTAAGTTAATGGAAAAAGAACATGAGTTCAATTCTCACAAAATACGGACTTAGAAAGAAATGAGATACCTTAGGTATAACTAAATCTCGAACCTAGAGATTAAGGTTGTTTTTAATACAAATATAAATAAAACACAGTACCAAAGTTTCATCTCAATATCCAATTAAACCTTTAATTCATATGGTGTATTAGGTGGACTACTAAGATGAAACTCTTATTCTGATTGGAGAACTTCAATTAGAATTGAAATTTCATCTTAATAACTTACTAATGATCTTTTAACTCATATATACTTAGGTGAAATATTGAGATGAAACTCTTACTCAATTGGAAAACAATACCAACTATCACAAATTGTATCCAAGATTTGTCCTATTTTATATAACATGAATAGTTAATTACCTGCAAGAGGGAGGCGAGGCAGGCCATTTGTTATAGTCCTTGAGTGACAAGGGAAGATAGTGAAGAAAATAGTAATCACTCCAATCAAGAATAGCACCTTTCTCAGTTCCAAGTCTGCTTCCGTACCCCTCATAGGTTTTTGGCGAGTTGGCATATTGCTGCTTCACCTCCATGGGCATGTGAAAGAATTGACGCCAAGTTTCCCTAGCCTTGTCCATCAAATCAGGGCTGACACCATGGTTAGTGACTTGGAAGAAGCCCCACTCTTTGCAAGCGTCTGAGATTTGCCTAAGAATTGAGGCTGAGACACGTTGGTCAGCACCAAATAGACCACCAAGATCGATGATTGGAATATTGGCATCATCAAAATTAGAACTTATTATGGATGGTCTATCAGTAGAAGGCTTGATGTACCTTTCAGGGATTGAATCTATGCAGTTTTCGGATAAGGACTGAACCCGGACAATGGGCTCAGGCCAATCTGGTTGTGGTTGGTTTTTTAACATTGCTAGATGAAATTGTTATGTGGAATTTGTTGTGTCTAAGGGTAAGATATATACTAGATACTATAGCTTCAATTGGTGTATATGTATATATATATATATACACATATATAGTGAAGAATGAAATGGAAACAATTATATATATCAAGTTCTTTGGTTTTGATTGAAAGGGTTGGGTTGGGTGTGTGCGAATTGAAAGAGGAGTTGGATTTTAATTTGAGGCAAAGAAAGAAGAGGAAGAGTGTGGGGATGAGATATTTTAAACGGGAGAAAGGGAGGTGGGACCGTGCTGGCAAGGGAAGTGAAATGGACGTTATATAAAAACGTGGAGCTTATGCATTTTAAAAGGGAGTGAATGCTGTGCAAGTTAATTCCAATACACGAGACAATTCGGTGGGGTTTATTTATTATTTTGCTGTGGGGTGTGTTATTGTTGTTTTTTTTATGTGGTTGACAAAATTATCATTAAATTATGAGCAAAATATTATATACTTTTATATACTCAATTACAATTTATTAATTTTTAAAATAATTATCTTAAAGTAATTTAAATAATAATTTATAATTAAACGTCTACAAAACTTTCAATATAGAGACATTAAATCCTTAAACTATTATTTAGTTTAAAATAAATTCAATAACCACCTTGGGACTCGGTTATTAACTTATTGTTGTCGTACAAAATGGTGCATAGAGGCATGGACCATGTTAATAATAATAGAATTGGCAGCGTGATAAAATTCAAACACATTAAGTATTTTAAAATTTCATTTAATGAATATCTATTATTGATTTTCTAGTTTTTATAAGGATTGAATGAATCAATTATATAAATTAAAATTATTTTAACTTAATCAGTAACTTCGAATTCAATTTTTTAATATCCAAATATGTTCAATTTGTTAATATTACCAATTCACAGCATAATTAAAAAAAATATATGGTTTTAAAAGAAAAAATAATAATAAATACAGAGGAACGTCATCCGGCCGTGTAAACTAAGTGCATGTGATTTTGGTTAGGACTTAGGACAATGCCTCACAAACCTTGACCTTATAAACTGTATTTCCATTATAGTTATACTGCTATGAATAAAAGTTAGAGTTTTTATATTTACACATCCATTTTATAAACATTTTAATAATATTTTTCTTTTCTTTTTTCTATCGTATCATAGGATTCGTTGATAATTAGAACATATTTTTAGACTGGGTGTACTGAGCTGTTTTAAATTTTTTTAAAAAATTATATGATCCTTTTTTTATTTCTTCTAAACTGTATATTTAAAACTAAAATATATTTATTGTTTTCTATATGTTTTTTGACGTTTTCAACAAAACCTGAAAACCTTCTCGTAAAAGTATTTCTATTATCAATCTTACCAACGTTTATTGCTCTTCTCTTCATATCTCTTTTATGATGTCTACATCTTTGAATGTCTAAAAAATATTTTCCTAAAAGTTAATAAATCAATTATTATTGTTTTTATCATTCAAAATTTCTTGTTGACTGGAATAATTGTAAAGTTCTTAAAATTTAAATAAATGTATTATTTAATTTAATTTAAATAAATAATTGTTAAATAATTATTTAGTAAATTAAAATAAACATGCATTTAGATTCTTACACATGTTGAATTTGACATATAACCACACAAAAAATCATAAATATTTCAATTAAAATGTAATTTTTAATTCATAAATATACATATTATTTTCAAAAAGCTTGTTTGATAAAGAATTATAATGTTGGATTAGTGGTGAAAAAAGAAAAGAGAGGCATCATAGGTTTAAATTCTTTCACTAATAAAAAGTTAAGAACTAACAACTAAATTGGTCGATAAAAAACAACTAGCTTGTTTGACTATATTAATTAGTAGTGTT
>PYAF01005436.1:2177970-2194886 GCA_007407185.1 Glycine tomentella
AGTCATAGTTAAACACTAAACTTAAAACCTTAAATTTGAGTTACATTTTATTGATAAAAATACTACTAACATTTTTGCCTGATGCCTTTTTTTTCTTTTTTTAAAATATTAAAAATGAAAATAAATAAAATAAACAAATATATTTTTATTTTTAAAAATATAATTGTATATACAATATTTTTAATAGTTAAACTTCCATTACAAATTAAAATATTTAAATTTGATTTACTCTTCACTTATCAAACTTTAACATAGCTAACTCATTTTAATTGTTTAGCTTATTTATTTTTAGAGTAAATTATACTTGCACCCAATGTGTTTTTTTTCAAATTACATTTGATATCCCTCCTTTTTTGTATCCTAAAAAAATCATTAATTGTTTAGTCCACATTACACTCATATGCATTATCTCCTAAATACTTTTTAGTAATTTTCAGAAAGTAGACAATGTTGGTCATATGACTTTTAATGAAAATTTATATCTAAAATACCATAACCTTCTTCCTCAAAATCACATATTGGATTTTACAACCCCTCCTCTTCTTCATGAATCCCTTTTCACTTACCACCACAACCTCCTTTTCTTCCTCTCCTCCTCTCACGGCAACATCATCTCTTCCACCTCATAGTTATCCTCGTCCACCAACACGGTATCCGGACACACCTACTCCGTCAGAGCAACCACCAATATCATAGTCACCACTTCTATCATAGTCGCCATCATCGCCTCCATATCCACCTCCTCACCCCCCTTCGTAGTTTTGGCCACCATCATTGTTGCGTCTGACTTACTGGACACTGGCGTCATCGGAGCCAATGACACCCAGTCTTGGCGCGTTGGTTAGAGTCATATTTGAGGAGTATCGAGTGCAATTTAAAAAAAAAAACAGAGGATATGTGAGTGTAATTTACTCTAATGAAAAATTTCGTCTATTCAAATATTTCAATTGACGTAAGTTAACGACGTTAATCGAATGAGATAAAAATAATATATAAAAAGGAAGAGTATTGGTACAATTTAAAAAATTACAGGGAGTGAAAAGTGTAATTTTTATACCATTCACTGTTTAGAAATATTACTTGGTCGGGATAAGTTGATTTTTGTTAGAAAAAACATTCAAGTTAGATTGTCTCAAAAAGATATATGCATCTTTAAATTTTGATGAAATTATATTATTATGTATCTTTTAAATTAAATTAAAGATTTAAATATATTTTTCATATTTAAAATATAATTCATTTTGATTTTACTATTTAAACTTTACATTTTTTTATTATATGTATTTTTTTATGTTTGATTTTAGTATTAGCAGTTAAGATTCGTCTAAGCGGTGCACTTGCTGTTATAGCCTTTAGATTAGTGCACCATAGCGTTCAATGAGGAAGGAATTAAGTATTAACTATTAGAGTACTGTTATGTAAAAAAATTATGAATATAAAGTCCGAGAATTCCACCTATTCCAGTTGCAATGTGAACCCGTTGCTGAGCATGTGGGGAAGGGTGCAGAAATAATTGAACGAGAGAAAAGACTGCAGTTGCTGTCACATTTGAGAAGTTGAGCTTGCAGCCGTGATAACTAATCCTTTTCACCATACAAACCATGTTCTTCAGCACAAGTAAACTTAACTAATTAGTTAATGTAAATAAGATTAGAGTACAAAAATGAAGAGAGGTGTGAACTCTAGGAATGGAAAATTTGAGGATAGTTGAGTATTGCGCACACATATGAAAAAATCGGTAAGGTGAACCTTCGCTTGCCTTGCCTTGCACCTACTATTGTCTCAACTAATATGTACGTATCATGTATATATGTACTTTGATCTATGACTCTGTATATAATATATGTGTAAGGGAGCAGTAGCTCTCCACGCCTCCCTTAAAGCAAATACAAATCCATACATACTTTCATTTCACCTAGTAAATGGATAGTGAAATTGTTGAGAGCATTGACATGGCTGATGTCACAGTTGATGCAATAAGTCTTAATTCAGCAGTGGACAATGCGATAAGGAGTAGGACTCCGTCAATTTTGGGAACATCCCGTCTCCACAGTTTTAAAATAATTAATTTAAAAAAAAAATGCTGTTTACTGGCTAGTTTGCTAGTTTCCTGGAATTGTTTTCTATACTGTCTCACACCTCAGCTCCTTCTTAACAACATCTCCCTCTAACTCTATATGTGGAATTATTTTCTCTTGTGGTCTTGCCTCACACTTATTTTAAGTTTTTTAAAACAACACAGTTGGGAAAAATGTAGCTAATTAACATTAGAGTATGAAAATGGAAGAGAGGCGTGAAGTGTAAGATTGGACAAATTGACGCGCACATGTGGACCCAATCGGTAAGGTGAAGCTTCTCTTCCCTTGCCTCGCACCTTCTCAACTACTGATATGGACTATGTGCTTTGCTCCCTGTTTATAAATCAGTTCTCCGTGCCTCTGCCAAAGCACATACATACTTTCATTTGCCAAATTCAATCAAATCAAATGGAAACTGAAATCGAGAGCATCGATGCGGCCGATATCACAGATGATGTAAGAAGTTTTAGTTGTGCAGTGGACAGTGCGATAAAGAGTGAGACTGCGTCAATCTTGGGAGAATCCCCAGTCCATAGTTTTACTTCGGTAATCAACAGTGCCATAAAGAGTAGTTGTGCTACTGAAGAAGATTTGGGAGCATCCCCTCTCCATACTTTCGCTTCGGCAGTGGACAATGCAATGAGCAGGAGTAGTGCTGCACCATTTTCACAACTGGAAGTGGTGCCCAACGCCACAAGACATGTTCCTGCACGATTATTCACCCGGGCTGAGCTTAAAGCAGCCACCAACAATTTCTCACTTCACAACAAGATTCGTGATGATGAATACAGAGGCAAACTTGCTGATGGTCGTGAGGTGGCAATCTCATGCGGAGCCCCGTTTGGTAAGTCTGAAATTGCCATCTTTTCCCGTTTAAACCATAGGAACTTGGTTGGGCTGGTTGGGTACTGTGAAAACAGAGATGAAAGGCTGTTGGTGTCTGAGTATATGAAGAATGGGTCGTTGGGTGATTGTTTGCAAGATGAGAACAATGTGGACAAGGATAGCAGTGTGTTGAATTCGTGGAAAATGAGGATCAAGATTGCTTTGGATGTTTCCCGAGGAATACAATATCTGCATAATTATGCAAATCCATCTATTATTCACAGAAATATCAAGTCTTCCAATATTCTTCTTGATGCCACTTGGACGGCAATAGTATCTGATTTTGGATGGTCGTTCATATGTCCAGAACCTGACGCTGAATACGATGATGTAATAGCGGGATCCCTGGGATACATTTGTCCTGAGTATATTCGTCGAGGTGTGTTGACAGCAAAGTGTGATGTGTACGGGCTTGGAGTTGTACTGCTTGAACTTTTAACTGGTAAGACAGCTTTGAGTTGTACGGAAGATGGAGGACTCTGTATACATGCAGACATGCAGTGCGTGCTATTTTGGCTGGAGATTTGGTAGAAATTATGGATTCAAGGGTTGGACCACCCGATGTGAAAGAAGCAGAAGCAATGGAGATCCTGGCCTATACCGCTATATGTTGTTTGAAATGGGAAGGGAGGCATAGACCAACCATGAATGACATTGTTGTCAATTTGGAGCGGGCTTTGGCAATTTGTGGTAGTAGCCCATATGATGAGAACTGTTCCTATTCCTACGCATTACCATCACATGAGTCCTATCACATGAGTCCGTATCCTCTTCTTTTAGAGGAATTTTACACAAGACGTACGAGTATTCCTCTCTCCGGTTGGGGTATTCATACGGCCTCGTGTGATAATGTTTCCTGCAGCACTATCCCTGACCCGGATGTTGATTCATGCGGTACTATCTCTGACCCTGAGTTTGATATGTACTATCGTTGACGTGTTTAATGTTAAAGGTTTAAAATAATACTATTTTTTTAATTTATATTTTTTTTATATTTTGTCTGTATTTTTTAATATTTATAAATTTTAATATATTAGAAGAAATTTTTTAAGACATAAAATAAAAAGCATCACTCTAAATAAACAACATTTACAATTTTACACAGCTACATACATACACACTCTTGCTTATAACATATTATAATGACTGTACAAAACATGGAGCAGAAGGACGCACAAAATCAAATGAATTCAAAGCGCATGAGAAGCTTCACATTGGTATACTTATCTCCTTTGCGGGAATACAGTGGAACTGCTCGAACTCCACTTCTTAGTTCCCACACAGGTAAGCATGTTTGGCCACCAAAGTCATCCTTCTCAGACATGTCATACTCATGAACTTCTACACGAAGCAGAGCCAGTTCTGGAACAGCAAGTGGGAACTCAAATACTTGATTCCATGAAGGTGACCAGTTATCCTCTACTTTCTGAGTTTTTTTCATAACAGTATCATTAGGGACTCCAGCAATCCCCACCTGCATATATAAGAGTGTTCATATGATAACTACATGGAAAGTACCATATGCAAAAAATAAACTGCAGGGAAGCAAATATAAAGAGAAAATAAAAATGATAAATGTCAACTGAACATAATCATGTCTTAGATTATCTTAACATACTCTTGCATAGAGGTAGACCTAATAAAAATAATTGTTTCCTTAAAAAAGTGGAAATAGGAGGCAGAGCAGAAAATATAAAACTGAGTTATAACAACTCTTTTAAGGATTCTAATATTCAAAAGTTGGGGGAGGGGGGGGGGGGGGGGGGGGGGGGGGGGGGGGGGGGGGGGGGGTTGGAAATTATGAATGGGGCTATCCCTAAGTTATTACTAAAAAAGCTTCTTTTAAATAATTAGATGAATTCTAGAGCTTAGATCAATATATGATATATATTTTTATAAAGAATAAAGACCAAAATATATACATTTTCATAAACAAGGAAATAAACATTAAATTTTTTAAAGATTAAAATAAATATTAGTTGGACTAGAAATATATTTAACTCTGTATTCAATTACATAACCATTGACTTAATAGATTCTAGACTCTGGTGGGGGCTACACATAGCACAACCTGCACAACACTCTACCAAGAAAAGTGAAAAAGAAAAACCATTCTCTGACCATCAATGATCAAAACACAGCCTTTTGCAATCTGAAACTGAAAGATAATAACATTGTGTCTACCAAAGCACCTGAACTTCACCACACAACACATGCAGCCTTTCAACTGATTCAGACTAGGACCAACTCTGAAGGCTTTGAGATCACTCCTCTCTCTCTCACGGTATTGTCTGAAAACGAGGGAGAAACGTTCAAAGCGGTTGCAAATGGATTATAGGCATTAAAAAAATTCAGAAACCAAAAAACTTGATAACTAGAGAAAGACAACCCTTCTTCACTTCACCAATACAACACCCTCTTCTGTCCCAGCTGTTTCTTCAAAGACAACACCTTTTCACCAACCGCAATTAAAACAAACACAACCTAATACTAAATTAGTAAATTATTCCAAAAAAATTTATCTATCTCAATGTTGTTCATTTCTTTGTCTATATTTCCTCCCCTTTATCCCCCCTCCTTGCACAGCCTCAAACTAAAGCCTTTTGTTATTCATTCTTTTCTTTCTCTCTGCCATGCAGCCTCCTCGCCGCAAGAACAATAATCTTCCCAACTCAGAAACCTCAACAACAATGAAAGGCAAAAGGAACAGCAGCATCAGCATATCCATTGTTGTGGTGGTGTTCTCCATATTCCTCTTTGGGGTCTTCATGTACAACGAGGATGTTAAGTCAATGGCCGAGTACACTCTCTTGAGGCCTAAGGCTCAAGAAATCCAAGAAGAAATGGTTTCCAACAACTCAAGAACTCAACTAGAGAGAAACTGGGTCGAGGACTCGGAGGAATCTCAAGAACTGATTGATTTGAAAGCCGTTATGGCAGAAGAGAAAGAGGAGAAGATAGTGGAAGAGTATGAGGAAGAAAATGAAGAGGTTGTGTTGCCCCCAGAAGAGTGTGACTTGTTCACAGGAGAGTGGGTTCTTGATAACGTGACACACCCTTTGTACAAAGAAGACCAATGCGAATTCCTCACTTCACAAGTCACCTGCATGAGGAATGGAAGAAGTGATTCTCTCTATCAGAATTGGAGATGGCAGCCCAGAGATTGCTCTTTGCCCAAGTAACTACACACTACACACTTCAGTTCTTTCACTTTGTCTTTTCTATTTCTAAATTCTCTCTTTGCTTTACTAATAATGTTGTCGTTAATTAATTGATCAAATTTGTATGAACTTATCAAGGTTCAAACCAAGACTTTTGCTTGAGAAGCTTAGAGGGAAGAGGCTTATGTTTGTTGGAGACTCACTGAACAGGAACCAGTGGGAATCAATGATTTGTCTGGTCCAGTCTGTTGTTCCGCAAGGCAAAAAAAGCTTGAGCAGGAATGGTTCTCTTTCTATCTTCAGAATTGAGGTTCGTGTTTTTCCTTCTTTTTTGTTTTTTTTTTCTCCTTTTTTCTCCCACCAGTTTGAATCCCTGCTGAGAAAGTGTCCACGTTATGAAAAAGGATAAGGATAAAAATAGGGGAGATATGGCTGGCCATTTTTGCGGCATAATTTGCATTAATGATTATTGATTAATCACGAGCATACTATCAGGCTACTAAAGTGCTCCTCTTCATTAATTATGACTCTTATTGACTAGTAAAATGCAATCAGGATCATGGTGTACCTCAATAGTGGACCACTGAATTAATTTTTTTACCAATTTAAATACAATTAAATATCAACTATTTATTAATTATTTTGGGTTTTGTCTGGAAGCTCTGGCTTTGGAATATTGTACCAATCACCCGGTAATTAAGGAAGTAGACATATGTTGTGTCGTGGGATAAGGTGGACCTTATATGATTTTTTTTATCAGTGGAATGGAAGACAATGTCATGGTTTATAACAACTCACACATTCTTCCTCAACTAACTAAGTTAGATTCCTTGAGTCATGACGGTGGCCCTTATATGATATTATAGCTTAGGCCCATTCGATCGAGTTGATTAGCTGATGATTGTGTGTGTGCAGGATTACAATGCTACGGTGGAGTTCTACTGGGCACCGTTCCTTGTGGAGTCAAACTCAGATGATCCAAAGATGCACAGCATATTGAACCGTATTATCATGCCGGAATCAATCGAGAAGCATGCTGTGAATTGGAAGAATGTGGACTATCTGATCTTCAACACCTACATATGGTGGATGAATACTGCCACTATGAAAGTCTTGTAAGCATCACATATATACTCACTCTAGTCCTATTCTTTATCCGTTCATATATATTGTATCTTATTTTTGGAGCAAAAAATCAAAATGTATGAATCTTATTAGTGTACGTTTTGTGTTTGTGGGGTGATGTATATGCAAAAGACGAGGGTTGTTTGATGAAGGATCCATGGAGTACGATGAAGTCCCTCGGCCAATAGCATATGGAAGAGTCCTCAACACATGGTCTAAATGGGTGGAAGACAACATTGATCCAAATCGCACCAAAGTTTTCTTCTCCAGCATGTCTCCTCTTCATATTAAGTAATGCTCAAACCTTAATTACTTTCTTCCTTTTCATTTATTTAGGGGGGAAAAAGTGATTCTATGGTCAAAAACTATACAATTGTTTATTTGTAATTCCAATAAGCGTGTCTAATTTTATTTAGCACTTTGCTTTTTCATCACTTTTGATGCATATGGATTATTTCACTTTGCTGTCCCAACCTAAGTAGTTGTGCACGGTCACTGTTTTGGCTCTGCTATAGGTTATCAAATTTGTCTCATTTATAAATAGCTGAAGTGTTCTAACAAATCCTCATGCAATCCTCAAATACTACAATGTTATTATTTGTTGAATTGTTGTGCCATTAGGTGAAGCCTGCCTCTCCGTGATCTAATTAAATAGCATGGTTGGTGTTTACACGTCAGAAAGTAGGTAGTTAGGTTGCTGACCCACTACTACTACCATGATTGCAAAAGTTATAGTTTATTAATGTGTGCAACTTATGGATTACGAATTTTAACATTTAATAATTTTTCCATATGACTTTGTAGGAGTGAAGCTTGGAACAATCCAGATGGTATAAAATGTGCTAAGGAGACCACACCAATTATGAATATGTCAACAACATTACAAGTTGGTACGGACCATCGACTTTTTGTGATTGCCAACAATGTGACACAATTAATGAAGGTGGTGCCAGTGAACTTTCTTAACATCACAACCTTATCAGAATTCAGAAAAGATGCACATACTTCTGTTTATACCAT
Source organism: Glycine tomentella (assembly GCA_007407185.1). Taxonomy (NCBI): domain Eukaryota; kingdom Viridiplantae; phylum Streptophyta; class Magnoliopsida; order Fabales; family Fabaceae; genus Glycine; species Glycine tomentella. The sequence goes on from PYAF01005436.1 coordinate 2,186,240, forward strand.
ACGCCAAGGCAAAATGTTAACTCCAGAACAACAAGCTGACCCTGCTACTTTTGCAGATTGTATTCATTGGTGTCTACCTGGATTACCTGATACATGGAACGAATTTCTTTACACACGTATCATCTCTCAATCTTGACCAACAAAGTATAAAATATTTTCACAAATCTTTTTTCTCTCTTTACTTCCTCAATTTTCTTTTTACATAATTGTTATACATTTTTCTCTTTTTACTTCAAAACATTTCTTCTTTTCGCTTCATTGCCTCAGCTTTTGTTAGTTTTGTCTCTATGCCCTTGTAAGTTGTAAATTTTCTTGAGACATTTCTTTTAGCTTTTTCTATTCTTGTAGATTGAGATCTAGGACTTGGGACTTGTTTTTTAGTTTTATCCCCTTTTGTTTCCTCTTCGTGCCTCTTTGTTAAGTGAATTTGGCTGAGGTCGGAAGCACAAGAAACAAATGAACTGTACAATGAGTCCTTGAAGAGAAAACAAAGCATTTATACATTATATGTGATTGGACTCTGATACATCAACGTTTTATATATAAATGTTTCATTTATTTTGTGTCAAGTAATTTTATTTTACATACATGGTATCACACAAAAATAAAAATTGGAATCAAGCTTAACCACTCAAATAATATATGTAATCACCTTTTAAGGAATAAATTGTACCATTCCAAATTTAATTTTGATTCAGATCATAGTTGCAGCTTCTTATTTTGACCCGCTAAGAGTGTGTTTAATAAGTCATTTTAATAGCTTATAAATTACTTTCACTAGCTTACAAGCTAGCTTGATTAATGAATTTTTTTGGTTTAAAGGAGAAAGGGAAAAGAGAGATTTTAATGGAAGGAATGGTTGGGGAGTGAGAGAGATTTTGATTTAATATCTTGTTTGATTAAAAAAAAGGAAGGTAGGGGAAGTAATCTTTTTCTTGTTTGGTTCACAAGGATTGAAGAGAAACTTTAAAAAATAATTTACTTTTGTATCCTTATAATTTTGGATTTCAAAACATAAGTATGATTATTTTAGTCAATACACTTGGACCCAAGGGGAATATAAATATGAGGTCAAGCAAGAAGGACATTTTTTATTACAAAAGTTAAGTGAAATATATTAGCAAAATTAATTAATACAAGCCAAACGAAAAACAGAAATGAAACAATGAAACATATGATGTGAATATCTATGTGAGGCATATGTGGTGACCTTGTTTGTTACATGATAATGTGTAGGCTTACTAGACGGCACAATTGAGTTAAGTTAGGTTAAACTCGAAACCTATGTGCTTAGTAAGGACATAGTTGAGATTTGAGAATATGCTACCGTTTGGGTAAGCAAGGGGACCGATCTCAGAAAAAATTGTAAGTCTTGAAAGGGCAAGTAAACATAAGGTTTAAAGAAATGAAAGATAAGTCCTCGCTTAGAATCATAGGGAGGTTATAAGTATAGAAAAGGTAAGTATAAATTATAAAGTAATCAAGCCAACTAAGGTAATAAAAAGGGTGAAGTTCTCATCCAAGATAAAAAGAAAATCTATGATTGATTTCTACTGAGAAACTAGATGGGTTGAGGCATTTCGGATCCATACCCAATAAAAAGTGAAAAAGTTCAACGTCTGACATCGTCGCTATAATGGTAAGTAAACAATTTGTTGGTTCATTGAGAGGAAAAAAACATAAAAGTAAGGAAGAGTTTTAGGATAAGAAAGGTCAATCTAGAGTCTTTAGAGTACCCATTGATACTCATGTCTCGTGGCTTTAAATTTATATGTGTTTTCAGGTTAAGTAGGTGGACCGTCCTTGAGAAGTAACTTAGAGTCACTTGTAGAGGAGATGTTTGAGTTAGTTACCTCCTAGGATGTGAGAGTTCATGATTAGCTTTAGCACATTTCTTTATATGATATACAATACCTTGTGTCAAAAGTTTGTAAAAAGTTTTAGAGCAAATTATACTCGTCCCTCCCTGAGGTTAGTGTTTATTACACTTGCACCCCTTTCCTAAAATCACATTTCTTTTGCCTCCCATGAACAATCATCGTTACTAACGATGTTAACTTTTTGTGAAATTCCCTAAGAACCCCTGACAATCTCTTGTAGACATAAACACTTCTAAACCCACTCCACACTTGAAAATGCACCCAATCTCGTGCTAGAGTTTGTGCATTTCCAAAATCCCTCTCAATCATTCACAAATCACTCCCAAACGTTCCTAATAGAGGTTCCCAATCGTTCTTCTGGTTAGAATTGTTGTTCGACGATAGGTGTTTTTTCTTTTGCATTGGTACAAATCTTTGTTCCTACTCTTCTTAGTTTGAGCTTTTGTATTGTTTTGAGCATGGGTTTTCCTTTCTTCAAAGGTACAGTGTTTTCCCTCTTTTAGAAACCCTATACTCCTATTTTATTAGGTTGATTTGATTATAATATTTGAAGCGAGTGTTAGTGTGGTGCCAGTGGGAGACCATGGATTTTGTTGTAACCACTATTATTTGTGTTGAAAGCACTGTTTGGTTTCCCTAATTTTGACTTTTGTTTTATTTTTGTTATTGTCGACCAGCAAGAAACATTATGGATGAAGATGAGTATTTGGGTTCAGACCACTCAATGTTGATGTCTTGGTCCATTTTGTGGGATTGAAAGGTGAACCATGTCAAATCTACAACCAAGATCCTGACAAGTTTGGTGTTTTCTATGAAACAAATGTCATCAACTTATTTGCAGAGGAGTTAGGTTTGCCTGCTTGTCATCCTTTCATCATGTTGTTTCGATCTCATAATGGTAACTATCAACTTTTGAATGAAGATAAAGATGTCGTGTTAATGTTTGTTGAGAATGAATATTCTCATCGTTATATTCATTTATGTGACAAGAAATAGAGATGAGTTTGGTCATGAACTTTATTTGATTGAAGTTGTTGCACCTATTGTCAATGAACTTGTGAATGGGGGAATAAATGAACAGGTTCCTATAATTGAGGATGATGTGGGTACCAATGGAAATTGCATGATGCAAGTTGATAGAGTGTATGTAAGTGATGAATATGTGACTTATGAGGGGTTTAGCGAAGGGTCTTCATTTAACAACGAGCATAGTCCCTTTGGTGAAGATGCATAATAGGAAGATAAGGATGTCATAAGTGACTTTGATGAATCAGTGGATGTCATTGGAGTTGTGCATTCAAATTCAAACATGTAAGAAATTTATGAGGAGAAGGAATTGCATGGAAAACAATTTGAGTTGGATAATGATGGCAAAATCTATTTTGAGATTGGATAGTTGTTTCTAAATGTAACCCATTTTAGATAAGTGTTAAAGGAATTTAGAATACAAGAAGGATTTGAATTTCAGCAGGTTAAAAATGAAAAATTAAAGTGACTGTTGAGTGTAAGGTTGATGACTACATATAGAGGATTCATGCATCTTCAACTGATGACAAAGAAACTTATGAGATAAAGTCCTATGAAGGTAGGCACACATGCATTAGAGCAATGAAGAACTCTGACGCAAACTCCACTTGGATTACTAAGAAGCTTGAAAGTTGTTGATTGTTGATCCACATATTAGCTGCCCTACAATGAGCAAATGAGCAATTGTATTGTTGATCCACTAGGAAGGTGCTTGAAACTAATAATGGTGTACATGTTGTATCATACAATGATTTGCCATCATGGACAACTAATAATGGTGTACATGTTGTAAATTTTTTTTCTAACAATTATAATTATAAATCTAAAGGAACAAATAATGAATTTTCTAACATTCATATAAGATACAAGAAAGCATAGAATTATATATATCATATATATGAAATTATAAATATAAATCTGGAGAATATATTTAACATCAGAGATTTAGAATGCTAACTTTGCAAGCAAAAGAAAATCTTACTTTTATTGACATACAAATTGAGTCACAACTTACAAGAACAATATTATCTATCAACTCTTTGCAAATGCGAAAAGTTTCTTTATCGACCTCTTTAATAGTTATATCATCTGTAAATCCCCCAACCACTTTAAAAGGGTATATTTTGAAAAAATTTCAAAATAAGACATATTAATAATTTATCTTGAAAATTTAAGGGGGGGGGGGGGAAACTTTGAATGTGGATCCACCCATGATTCCATAACCTTAAAAAAAGGTCATCCACACCATTATAAACACACAAAAAAAAACACACTTGAAGAAGAAGGAAATATATACAACATAAAAAAATTTAAAAGAGGAGGGATACTGCAATAATGGAGATATAGATAACAAACAAACCTTCAATGACTCATTGGAACACACAAAAGAAAACACATGAGCATATGTTTTTGCGGCCAAAATATGTTCAATTTTTTGATTTCATGGGCTCCCATTTTAACAGGTTCCATGAGGAAAAAGAGGGCATAAATGTCCAAATATTTCATTAAACAAGCACACATAACTCACGTGACATTTTTTAAATAGATTCAACTCTATGACAGCGTAGGAGATGCGAGTGTAACAAACTTACAAAAATAAGGGAGTGTTTTTGTAGGGTGAAAATATGGAAGAAGTGCAAGTGTAATAAGTGCTAATCTCAGGAGGTACAAGTGTAATTTGCTCAAAGTTTTATAAAACGAAAACACACACATCTTCCTATTTTGTTAATATTGCTCCTTTTTTATTTTTCCCAAAAATATCGTTAATTCAAAAATAAATTCCCCTTCTGGAAAGCCAAATGTTGCTACCTCTTCTCCTTTCATCCCTTGGCATTGGGCTTCTTGGACAAAGAAACTACCATTTCACAACAATACCCCTTCCCCTCATCAATTTTGGTAAAATAAAAACAAATTCAAGATGGTCATGAATTGGAGTTTCATAATATCTTTTAAGAAGATTAACTTTTTTCGCTTCCTTTCCTTAATTTATTTTACAAAAAACAATGTTTTTAGGCTTGACTGTAAATAAATGAACATGCTCACGTAAGGCACACACACATAGAGGAGTCATGGAATCCTAAGGTAAGCATTCAATACATTTGCATTTTTAATTACAAGCTTTTGACCAATTTCAACTAATTATTTAAAATAGTCTCTTGTAGGTAAATATATCTATATCAATGCAACAATTTTATTGATGTTGCACAACCCTAATTCACGAGTTTCATTCGATTTGACAACAAATTTATAACTTTGGTCAACTTCCAATATTTACTGTCACAAACCCTTCCTCTCTTGGTGCATGCGCACACACATGCACACAAAATAATTTTGCCTTCTAAAATTCATATCTAGCATGCATGAATCTTCAAATTTGATCCATCTAAATTCTTAGAACGACACTTATCTCAAATTCTTTGTATAAAAAAAATCATAATGTCCAAAGAATAGTGGACTACGCTTTAGCTCTAGTTCAATATGGATATGATTCCTCCTCTTGAGTGTACACTCCCTTCCCGAAGGCTTAATTTTGAACTGAGGATATTTTTGGAAAAAAAATTAAAAAGGGAGGTATGTTAATAAAAAAGAGAAGTATATATATATATATATATATATATATATATATATGTATATATATATATATATCAATTGCCACAAATAAACATAAAGATAATTGGGCAAAGGCCGCTTCAATTGATTGGAAACCAGGCTCGGCCCATCTCATTTCCTCCAGTCCATGGTATATACTGATTCAGTGATTCTTTAGGCCAGCAACCTAACTAGGGTTTTCGTTTGAGGTATTTTTCCTACCCGGAACATCTGCTGCTGGGTTTTATCCCTCCCTTGTTTTGCACTGCCGCCGGTAACAATTTTCTGTTTCGTGTATTTTTTTTCTTTGTTTACAGCTCTGCGAGATCTTCATTCGCCGATTTGAAAAGATGAGGTGCTTACACTCTCTTCTTCTACTTGCCTCTGTTCACATTTTTTTAGGCTCGTTTATGCGTTTCTTTTCGTGTACAATACCGCTCATCATTTTTCATTGATGAATAATAGGGTTTGCTACCATGTGTGGTGTTTCTGATTTGTTTTTGTGTGGTGCTGGTTTTGTAGTAAGCTTCAGAGTGATGCTTTGCGTGAAGCCATCTCAGGAATCATGGCCGATTCCAAGGAGAAGAATCGCAAATTTGTGGAGACTATCGAACTCCAAATCGGGTTGAAAAACTACGATCCACAGAAGGACAAGCGTTTCAGTGGCTCTGTCAAGCTGCCCCACATCCCTCGCCCCAAGATGAAAATTTGCATGCTTGGTGATGCTCAGCATGTTGAAGAGGTATCTATTTGCCATATTCATCAAAACTCTTATGTTGAAGCGTTTCATGAGCCTCATTATTGACTTTTTAACTATTTCATGATAATTAGCTCCTTGATTGCATGTTGATTTTGACCGTAAAGCTATGAATTGTTAGTAATGGCTTCATTATATTGAAAGTTAAAATGCCAATGTTTCTGTGATTTTGTTATTGCAATCCATGGGAGGAATGTCAGCCATGTGGGTTCAATGGTTGGGTTTTTTTTCATGTTTGTGTGCTGAAGAGATTTTTTTGAATAATTATTGTTCAGTAGCTGCCAAGTTTGTCTTGTTAATGTTTTTACTCCTATATGTAGGCGGAGAAGATAGGACTGGACTGGATGGATGTCGAAGCTTTGAAGAAGCTAAACAAAAATAAGAAGTTGGTGAAGAAACTAGCTAAAAAGTACCATGCCTTTTTAGCTTCTGAAGCAGTCATTAAGCAGATTCCTCGTCTTTTGGGTCCTGGTCTCAACAAGGCAGGCATGTATTGCCTTTTTTTTCGGTTTTGGATTTTGAACTTTTCAGACAAATGAGAGTTTTTGGTGAATTGCTTCTGTTTTTTTTAATCATTTTTAATTTAAAACATTGCAGTCTTTCATTAATCATTGGCCATTTCTGTGATATATGTGTGTGTTTGTAAATATGAACTGCATTATGTTATCTGAAATGGCTCCCTGTTTTCTCTGGTTCATGCTCTATTCAATTCCTTCCCCTGCAAATTGTGGATTGCTTTGTTTGAAAGAATTTTAATAGTGTGTTTCTTTCTTGTAAGTTTAGTTGATTTTGATATGCTGTGAAAACCTTGCAGGAAAGTTCCCTACACTTGTTACTCACCAGGAAACTCTTGAGTCAAAGGTTAACGAGTCTAAGGCCATGGTTAAATTTCAACTTAAGAAGGTGCTCTGCATGGGAGTAGCTGTGGGGAATGTCAGTATGGAGGAAAAGCAAATCTTCCAAAATGTTCAACTGAGTGTTAATTTCCTTGTCTCTTTGTTGAAAAAGAACTGGCAAAATGTGAGTAGTAGTCCGCTATCAATATTTTGTTAACTCATTGCTTCTGGTGCCTTCTTTTTTGATGTGATTTTCTTAAAGTTATATGTTCTTGTTTCTGTTTTATTATTGGTGTAATTAAAAAGCTCAGCTTCCATAACAATAGTCTTCGATATCAGATGTGGCATGGATTGAATCCATGCTTATCACAGGTTTTATATTCTGGTTATATGGTTATGTAGATTATGACCAGATTCTTTTGTCCATGTCTCTTTTTTACAATATGCTCATCAAATATGCTCTTAATTTGATTATATATTAGTGAATGGAAAGTTTGGCAAATGATGTTGTATTAGCATCTTTGTTGAATTTGTTGCTTGGATGACTTTGGCAACATATATGGCAGTATCCGGCTTACAATTTTTCGTTGTATCTTTATAGGTTCAATCCTTCAATCTTGCCTGTGGATTTTTTCTTATTTTGTTTATTTCCTATCCATGGAATATTCAATCTGGTTGAGCCAGACAACCATCTGATATAATTTTTTGTTGATTTCAGGTCAGGTGCTTGTATCTGAAGAGTACAATGGGGAAATCTTACCGTGTCTTTTGAGGAATTTTGTTTCTTAGTCTGGTGAATTTGTTGTGATCGCGCTTGATACATAATCTTAATAGCTAGATACAAATTATCATCTTGTTACAGTTTTGTCGGATGGATTTTTACGTTAGTGTTTCGTGTTCATGTTTAAACATTTGATAATGATATGGGCTGTTTTTGGTGCTGTTGTTTTTACTCGTTAATGCGTGTTCTATTTTGGCCTCAATTTAAACATCCTGAACGTAGCATTTGAATATTTGATTTAAATTATGTAAAAAAATTATTTTTAGTGTGATTTTAAAAAATAAGAAAAGATAGTTAACTGTGCATAACTAACCCGATAAATATGAAAGAGGTACTTCTCAAACGAGAAATTTGTGATGCTAATTAATACCTTTTAAACTGATTAATACTATTCAAATTTAAGTGTGCATAACTATGCATTTGATTTGAAGTTATCATATTTTCATTATATTTAAGAGGTGATTTGTGGTGATCATAAATAGCTACTCGAATGCGAAATTTGTGGTGCCAAAAACGAGTTGAACTTTCCCTGATTTTTCATTTGTAGTTTTTTTTTTGTAAGAATTGAAGAAAAGTAGTGGTAAATTGGATTCCATCGATCATTTAGCTTTCATGTTATAATTTGTTGTTTGTTTTGTCAATTAAAAAAAAATTAATAAAAAGTGGAAGGGAAAGGAGAAGGAAAAAGAGAAATAAAATAAAAGAAAAGAAAGAGAGAGGAGATAAGAAAGAAAAATATTATCTAAAAACAAAAATAAAAAATAAGTTTAATTTTTTT
>PYAF01005436.1:2194986-2211179 GCA_007407185.1 Glycine tomentella
AATAATATAATTTTATAATTTAAATTTAGTAAATAATGGACTGGTCTTGTAAAATAATTTTATATTTTTTAATCACCAATTATTATTTATAAAAAATTATTAATTTTTATAATAATTATATTAAAAGTTCTTAACGACAATTTCTAATTAGTTGATCGGGTAATTAAACTCATAACTAATATATAATAATTATAATAATGTTTAGCCTACTACATAAAATATGTATAATATTATTATGAAAAGAACGAGATTTATATATAATAAATATAATATATACTAATACTAATTTATATAACATATATAACATTATATTTTTTAATCAGCCTATTATTTAGTAATAGTTTTGAGACACAAATTTAAATTATAAAATTATATTATTAATTAAATTTTAAAAATTGAATAACTATTATTCAAATATTAAAAAACATATTTGAGCAATAATTGTAATTTGTTTATAATTTTAACAAAAAAGTAATCGCATAAATAAAATACATTTTGGCATAATTTAGTTAAAATATAATTTATTTTTATAATTTATAAAAATAAATTAAAAGTTAATTTTATAAAGTTATATATATTTGTAATGAAATAATATTTATTTATGCATAGTTGATATTATATCTCATCATTATCTAATTTGATATTTATACGCATCAAAATTATATAGGATTAGAGTTTATTACATTTTTATCATATCCTTTTCTTATCTTGCTTTCATATTTTCTCATATTTTATCATATCAAACAAACTCTTGTAGTTTTATTTAATTAATTGAGGAACATAAATTGAAAAAGAAAAACTACGGAAGAAAATTGAAAAAGCAAAAAGAATTAGTTGGATCGTTACCCGATTCCGCTGTCCGTAAAATCAAAGTTAAGCTATTATGAAATCAGTTACGTTAATCTTTATCTTAAAAATAATAATTAAAAAATAAAAGAGGAATTTTTGTATTAAAATAATATTTACTGTACTTTTAAAATATTTTATTAATTTCCTTTTGTGCTAAAATATTTATTAATTTCTTATTTTTTAAAGACAATTATAATCGTTATCAAATTACTAACATCTCTGCCATGCTAACTGCTACTTGCTAGCCTGTAAATCTAATATAATTAGGACATTTGTTTTTAACTTTTTTTCCGTAAATTTGCTAATTGTGCTTTATTAGCTCATAAGACGAGAGACTTCTGTTCTGTTTTTGTGTAGTTTATTTATTTTTTTCTTAGGAATTGAATTCTCTTTCTTTCTCTTCCCCGCTTTATTAGTGTCTGAACCTTCTTTTTATTTCTCCCCGTAGATCTCTCTCGCTTTTCTCTTTAGAGGGTCCAACTTGCTTCCAGATCTCGCACCGATTTGGATCACTCTTTTGACTCTTCTTCTTCCAATTCATTCGCTGCCGCAGATCTCACTCTCCGATCCAAGCCGTCATGGCGGCCGCCAACGCTCCGATCGCCATGAGAGAAGCTCTCACCGTGAGTTCTCCGTACTCTTCCTTTTTCTCCCTATTTCCTTAGCTCAATTCGCAACTCCACTTCGCTACTTAACTACTACAAAACCTGCTATCTTGCGATAAGTAGCAGTAGTAATAATAACGATCATGCTTTACTAGATTCTGTTTTTCTCTCTCCCGAATCGAGTATTCCGCGATAGATTCGATCGGTGCCGTTACGTAGTTCATTCACTGCACTACTTTACTTTCTTGCTTTTCAGTTTGCATAGATCTAGATGTTTCTTGTGTTTTTCCTAAACTTTAGAGTTAGCGTGTGTTGTGAATTGAAAGTGATGTGATTCGTGTTGCGTGATTTGTGATTGCAGTTGCCAAGCATTGGCATAAATCCGCAGTTCATCACTTTCACGCATGTGACGATGGAGTCCGATAAGTATATATGCGTTCGAGAGACGGCTCCGCAGAATAGTGTGGTTATCATTGATATGAACATGCCGAATCAGCCTTTGAGGAGGCCTATTACGGCAGATTCCGCTCTTATGAATCCAAATTCCAGAATCCTTGCTTTGAAAGGTTGGCTACTATTCCGTTGTATTCTTCTCATGAACTTGTGACTTGTGTTTGTGGCTAGTAATGATGATGTGGATTTTTGGATAATGTAACTACCGGTATTTTGGTATTGATTCGACTTTCTTGCGTCATTGTAAATATCAAGATTTATTGGAAGCTTAAATTCTTTATATATTTTACTTTTTTGGAAAGATGAAGCTTACGTTCCTTATGTTTTAGCTATTGAAGCAATCGTTCCCATCATTGTATAAAGCGAATTGCTTAGTTTCAACTAGTTTGACTGGGAGTGGAATAACATATCCACTTCGTGCATGGTATTATGACTTAGGTGAACAAGACTACAGCCCGAGCTGATTTTGGTTTCCTGGTCCTTAGTTGCTTCTGAAACATTAGTTCTACTTACTAGATTGTCAAATGTGTGTCTTTAAGCATCCTGATCGTAAGGGGTACATAATTGGGAAACAGGGATCTTTGTTTGATTCTTATTTATCAATTCGATACTTGACATCAAAAGATCATGTCCTCAAGTGATCTAATTATATTGAGAGAAGAAAACTATTGTACTTTGTTTTTCGTTCTCACATTAAGGTAATAGGACTATTATGGAAAGTCAACAATGGGCTATGACTTTATTCTTGTGAGGATGGACTTCATTGCTTGTAATGCTATCAACCTTAGGTATATTTTTCCGTGCTTTATTGTTCGGATAGTATATTTACCATTCACAGTTCACATAAAGCCAATTAAATATTGTGAAGATATATATTATTCACGTTACAATCATTTGTCAACCATGAAAGTGGTTACATTTTTAAGGAAAAAAATGCCCCTAGCAAAAAGAAATTAGTCAGAGTTAAAATGGCTCAATGTTCATAGCATTTCCAACCATCGGGACTTGGGAGAAAATCATTGTGTTGTACCTTAATTAGTATTTACTTTTGGATTATATTCCCTTCTAAGTTACATCCTTCTCTTGAAGCTCAACTCCAAGGAACAACTCAAGATCACCTACAAATTTTTAACATTGAAATGAAAGCAAAGATGAAATCTTATCAGATGCCCGAGCAGGTAACTGTTATGCACGAGTATACAAACACTATTAAGTGATGCTTGACAATGAAAACTCTATTAATCCTTGTGGAATGGTCTAATTTCGTGTGCAGGTGGTCTTTTGGAAGTGGATTACCCCCAAGTTGTTGGGTCTTGTAACACAGACCTCTGTATACCATTGGTCAATTGAAGGTAAGACAATGATAAACTTCAATTCTGCTTAACTACATGGTTTTGTGCCGTTTTCCAGTTTTTGCATTGCTGTTCAGTGTTATTTTGCTAATCGGTGTATTTGTCTGTGATATATGTAACTTGTAGGTGACTCTGAACCTGTAAAGATGTTTGAGAGAACAGCAAATTTGGCAAACAATCAAATAATTAATTATAGATGTGATCCTTCTGAGAAATGGTTGGTCCTGATTGGTATTGCTCCAGGTTCCCCTGAGGTATATCTCTAGTGCCTGTTATAGATAGTAAATAGGTTATCATGTTTCTTGCTCCAGTTATTTAGGTTTACAACTGTCAATATATTAAAACTGAAAACCTTAAGAAGTAAGCTATTGGACAATTTGTCCTTGGCATGGTATTAGAGCCTCCTTGATCAAGTGATTTAGAGTTTGGTCCTTGGCACCCTTGTTTTTCAAAAAAGTTGAATTTCAAGCACAAAGGAATGATGAGCTTGTGCCATTGGGATTGTTGATCCTTGAAAACAATCATGGTCTTTTTTACTATAACTCCTACAAGTCTGATCTAGGTTTTGTTTTTTGGTATGTTGTGTTGTCTATAGAGGCCACAATTGGTTAAAGGAAACATGCAACTCTTCTCTGTGGATCAACAGCGGAGCCAGGCTCTTGAAGCACATGCTGCATCATTTGCTCAATTCAAAGTGCGTTTCTTTATGATTCTGGGTTTACTTTCCCTTGTTAATTTAATATTTACCTGAATAAAATGCTACTATATCATGTTACTATCAAACTATGCATGTGCTAGAAAAATTGAAATGTCTTCTGGACAGGTTCCCGGGAATGAAAATCCTTCTACTTTGATTTCTTTTGCCACTAAAACACTTAATGCTGGTCAAATTATATCCAAGTTGCATGTTATTGAGCTGGGTGCACAGCCAGGTCTGTATATTTTTTCTTTATCACATTTACCACCTGTATTAATTAATCTATGGACAATGCTGTTATATAAATCTGTCTCAGAATAACAATTTTTAGTCGTCCCATACTGAGTTTCCAAGCTTATTTTTCCTGTTAAATCAGAAATTTAGATTTAAATCGGTCATAAACTGTTTTAAATAGAGGTGTGGGGAAGCTTGGCCTTTCTTAAAGATATGCCTAGAGTGGTACTTTTGTCTTGCAATTCAAAATACTTCAACTCAAAATAACTATCAAATAAACTTCAAATTGTGGATGGATGAATTGAAGTGATAATGTATCGGTCTAGAAGTATGGAGGAGGTTACTCATTATTGCTAATATTTGAGTTAATAATAATGAAATATACTACCTTTTTGTTAGGCAAGTGGCCATGCTCCAGGGATTACTTTAAGTTTGAATGATAGTAAATTTTCAATAATCTGATCATGATGGACTTTGTTGGGTTTTAAACTTAATGATAAACCAGTGAAGCTGCTGTAATGATTAATTTCACAAATAAAGGGAGCAGCATATTGAAATCAGTCAGAGAATTTGAAAATGCATAGATATATTGTATTATCACTAAATCATTTGTATAATTTTATCATCTTCGATTTGGTTAATCATCCTTCTGGAATTTAACTTTCCAAATTTCTTTGCAGGGAAGCCATCATTTACAAAGAAACAGGCAGATCTTTTCTTTCCCCCAGATTTTGCTGATGATTTTCCAGTTGCCATGCAGGTACAGAAGTTGCTAGAATTGTTCATTTTACAAAATTGTGCAGATATTTGATTTATAGTTTTCTGTTTTGGCAGATATCCCACAAATACAGTTTGATTTATGTGATTACGAAACTTGGTCTCCTATTTGTCTATGATTTGGAGACAGCTACAGCTGTATATAGGAACAGAATTAGTCCAGATCCTATATTTTTGACATCAGAAGCTACATCAGTTGGAGGCTTTTATGCCATTAACAGGAGAGGCCAGGTGTTGTTGGCTACTGTTAATGAGCAAACGATTGTGAATTTTGTCAGTGGTCAGGTATGTTTCTGATCTTAACACTTTTGTTATGTAAAGTGGGAAAGTGACATTTCAATAAATTTTATTTGTTTATTACCACAGTTAAACAATTTGGAGCTAGCAGTTAATCTCGCCAAGCGAGGAAATCTTCCTGGTGCTGAGAAACTGGTATGTCAATTTTCATATTGAACTTGATATTTCTTCATTAGGATGTTGTCAGGACTTAGGATGGGACCAAGAAATTGGCTGTTACATGTTATCAATTTGGTGGGGTTTTATATTGCTAAATACTAACATGTGTAGTATTTGGTATGGTTGCTGTACAATGTTCTATGTTTTAATATACAGTCTAGCTAATGAGTGTCCCAAAGTTATTGGCTAACAATTCAATAAATAAAGTTTTCATTGGAAATCACAGTGGGATTGCATTGGAAATCATGATGGAGTGCATTGATAATAATTTCCCATAAAAATTTTCCACTTTTGGTTCCTTAGCCAGTTCCCTAAGGACATTTGTTAGCATTCTCCTTCAATGAATTCTTGCCAATCCTTCTCTTCAGCATTCGCTTATTAGGTTTTTACATATCTGTTCAACAGATATATCCTTTCTTTGCTGATATTTGCTATATTTGTTTAACACTATGAATTTTTTTTGGTATTGATTGTTGGATTGGAGTGTGTAATAGCCTCATTTAAAAGGTTTAGTTTTTTTTTCATTGCTTTTTTTGTGTGTATTTTAGTCTTCTCCTTGTTGACATTACAGGTGGTAGAACGTTTCCATGAACTGTTTGCCCAAACAAAGTATAAAGAAGCAGCTGAGCTTGCTGCTGAGTCTCCGCAAGGAATACTTCGTACACCTGATACAGTTGCCAAATTTCAGGTTTTGTATATAAGATATAGCCATCAAATATTTTGTTTGTGCTCTTTCATCAACAAATTTAACCTAGACATTCATCTTTGCTTGTTTTGAGGGATAAAGGATAAAAGGAATTTGAACTGTTTAGGTTTGTTCTTTTTCTTGGTCAATTAGGCTGTCATGGTTAAAGTGTTTCAATCTGTTTTATGTGGCAGAGTGTTCCTGTGCAAGCTGGGCAAACTCCTCCATTATTGCAGTATTTTGGAACACTTCTAACAAGAGGAAAGCTGAATGCCTTTGAGTCATTGGAATTGTCACGGCTGGTTGTGAACCAGAACAAGAAAAATCTTTTGGAGAATTGGTTGGCAGAGGACAAGCTTGAATGCAGTGAGGAGCTAGGAGATCTTGTAAAGGTTGGGTTGCATTTGAAATTTTGAAAAACTTTAAACTGATCTGTTTATTTTTTGTGTTTGTTTCTATCTAATTGTTTGCCTAATACTATACCACTGCTTGTTGAATGTGCTTATTATGAAATGGTATATTTGTGTTAATTTTGATTAATATGTTCCATTGTAGACTGTGGACAACGATCTTGCTTTAAAAATATACATCAAAGCCAGAGCTACTCCAAAAGTTGTTGCTGCTTTTGCTGAGAGAAGGGAGTTTGACAAGATTCTGATATACTCTAAGCAGGTAGAGGCTTGTTTATGTATCAAATAATGCTGATTTTTGTTCATCAGATTGTTTTGTGCTTCTCTTGTTAAATTCTTTAATATTGTTATGACCTAGAGAGGTTTTAACTGGCCTGTATTAGTAACATTGCATATATTGCCTTTGCATTTTACTGGAACGAATTGTGCCTGATCATTTTCATTACTTTTTTTGGTACAGGTTGGGTACACGCCTGACTATCTCTTCCTTTTGCAAACAATTCTCCGGACAGATCCTCAGGTATGAGAGAATCCTCTGTAGTTCAAATTAACTATTTCTTTGTATTTCTCCTATTGTCTGCCACACTGTTGGATAACTAATTATCAAATTATATATTTTCTGACATGGAAATTCTATAAGTATTTTTTTTTCATCTCAATTTGCAGAAATTATAGTTGTACAAACTAATTCAACAACTTTCTTTTTTCATTTTGGTTTCTAGGGTGCTGTTAATTTTGCATTGATGATGTCGCAAATGGAGGGAGGTTGCCCAGTTGATTACAACACCATAACTGATCTGTTTCTTCAGGTTGTTTATCTACTGTGATTAAGCCATTAGGGAGATTAGTAATATGATATTCCTGCTTCATGATCATTATTTTTTATGCATGAAATGTTTCTTTATGTGGCATTATGCCATCATGTCGATTCTACATAAAGGCACCTTCCCAGTCCTTTCCTTATTTTTACAGTAATTATTATTGCTAGACAGTTCATTTATTTCCTTTTTTTTTGTCCTGTTCAGAGAAATCTGATCCGTGAGGCAACAGCCTTTCTGCTAGATGTTCTGAAACCAAATCTACCAGAACATGGGTACCTTCAAACAAAGGTGTTGGAGATAAATCTGGTTACTTTCCCAAATGTCGCTGATGCAATTTTGGCTAATGGAATGTTCAGCCATTATGACCGTCCTCGTGTTGCTCAACTTTGTGAAAAAGCTGGTCTTTATTTGCGAGCTTTGCAAGTAATGACTCACCAAATGTGTTTTATTATTACTGGTTTTCTTATTTAACCCAAAAGCCTTCTCTTTTACTGATTACATTATTTTTGGTGCAGCATTACACAGAGTTGCCAGATATAAAACGTGTGATTGTAAATACACATGCAATTGAGCCACAGGTTTGTGTGATCCATTGCTTTTATAATTTATCTATTGTAACATCATGCTAGTTTTTAAATACTTGGTCATTGTTCAATTCTTGCAGTCACTTGTTGAATTTTTTGGTACTCTGTCAAGAGAATGGGCATTAGAGTGTATGAAAGACCTATTGCTGGTCAATCTTAGAGGCAACCTACAGATTATTGTGCAGGTATGAAACTATCATGGTCTTCTATAACATGGAATTATTAATATTTGATTGATAACTGAAAGCTTACTAACTTCTGTCTAGGTTGCTAAAGAATATTGTGAACAATTGGGCGTTGATGCTTGCATAAAGCTTTTTGAGCAGTTCAGGTCATATGAAGGGCTGTATTTTTTCCTGGGATCATATTTGAGCTCCAGGTAATTCTTTCATGTTTATAGAACTGTTTTGGCTGGTGGACAAGTGATGCTATTTGTAAAGGGGATATTGTCTGGTATTAGCTAATCTTTTTCCCCTGAACTTGGGACAGTGAGGATCCTGACATTCACTTCAAGTACATTGAGGCAGCAGCAAAGACTGGACAAATCAAAGAGGTTGAGCGTGTGACTAGAGAATCAAGTTTCTATGATCCTGAGAAAACAAAGAACTTTCTAATGGAAGCTAAGCTTCCAGATGCACGACCTCTGATTAATGTTTGTGACCGATTTGGATTTGTTCCGGATCTAACACACTATCTATATACAAACAACATGCTTCGTTACATTGAAGGTTATGTTCAGAAGGTATTATAGTTTGCATTAATAATGCTGTAACCTTGCTTATTACATGAATACTATCTACTTTCTCTGCCCCACTCATAACTTTGTGCCTTGCTTTATAGGTGAACCCAGGGAATGCTCCTTTAGTTGTTGGGCAGCTTTTAGATGATGAATGTCCAGAAGATTTTATTAAAGGCTTGATTCTCTCTGTCCGTTCCTTACTTCCAGTGGAGCCCCTTGTGGAGGAGTGTGAGAAGAGGTAGTATCTTTTCTCTAATCCTACATTTCTTTTTGTGCTCACATTTCTGATTATTCCATGGTACTTTTCTTGGCATGCAGGAATCGGCTTCGTTTGCTCACACAGTTTTTGGAACATCTTGTAAGTGAGGGAAGCCAGGATGTACATGTTCACAATGCACTGGGTAAAATCATCATTGATAGCAACAACAATCCGGAACATTTTCTCACTACCAACCCATACTATGATTCTCGGGTTGTGGGCAAATATTGTGAGAAACGTGATCCCACCTTGGCAGTTGTAGCTTATAGGCGGGGACAATGTGATGACGAACTTATCAATGTGACAAACAAAAATTCTTTGTTCAAACTGCAAGCAAGGTTTGTGGTGTATATTTATAATTTTTTCTCTAAGTAATTATCCTTGGATTCAATGCTTACATGTTTATATTGGGATTACAGATATGTTGTTGAGAGGATGGATGGTGATCTTTGGGAGAAAGTTCTTAACCCTGATAATGCCTACAGAAGGCAACTTATTGATCAGGTTGTATCTACAGCTCTTCCTGAAAGCAAGAGCCCCGAACAAGTATCTGCAGCTGTTAAGGCTTTCATGACTGCTGATCTACCTCACGAATTGATTGAGCTTCTTGAGAAGATTGTGCTTCAGAATTCTGCATTCAGTGGGAACTTTAATCTTCAGAATCTGCTTATTTTAACAGCAATAAAGGCTGATCCGTCCAGAGTTATGGATTATATTAATAGACTGGATAATTTTGATGGGCCAGCAGTTGGAGAAATGGCTGTTGAGGCTCAATTATATGAGGAAGCATTTGCAATTTTCAAGAAGTTCAACTTAAATGTCCAAGCAGTCAATGTCTTGCTAGATAATATTCATAGTATTGATAGAGCTGTGGAGTTTGCTTTCCGAGTTGAAGAAGATGCTGTTTGGAGTCAGGTGGCCAAGGCTCAGCTAAGGGAAGGGCTAGTAAGTGATGCGATTGAGTCCTTTATACGAGCAGACGACGCCACACAGTTTTTGGATGTTATCCGTGCTGCTGAAGATGGCAATGCTTACCATGACTTGGTGAGATACTTGCTGATGGTAAGGCAGAAGACAAAAGAACCCAAGGTGGACAGTGAGCTCATTTATGCGTATGCAAAGATTGATAGGCTCAGTGACATTGAGGAGTTCATTCTTATGCCAAATGTAGCCAATCTTCAAAATGTTGGTGACCGATTGTATGATGAAGAACTATATGAGGCTGCTAAAATCATATTTGCCTTTATATCTAACTGGGCCAAGTTAGCAGTTACACTTGTGAAGTTGAAACAATTCCAAGGTGCAGTTGATGCAGCAAGGAAAGCTAACAGTGCAAAAACATGGAAGGAAGTTTGCTTTGCATGTGTTGATGCAGAAGAGTTTCGTTTGGCCCAGATATGTGGGCTTAACATTATTATTCAGGTAATATGTTGTTTCTTGCCTAGTCTTTAACTAAATTTTGAAATGAACTGGAATTTGTTTTTCTTTATTCAGCTGTCATCTGATTTCCAGTTAGAAAGTTTGAATAATACATTCTTTCAAAATGTAATGGGGAAATCAGATGACAACTGAATAAAGAGAAAAAAAATGCTGTGAGCATTACTTAAATCTGCAGTTTGTTACCTTACAGTCTTTCCAATGTTTATCATGTCAATTTTCATTGTGAATTTGGTAGGTGGATGACTTGGAAGAGGTCAGTGAATATTACCAAAACAGAGGTTGCTTCAATGAGCTAATATCCCTCATGGAGAGTGGTTTAGGATTAGAACGGGCACATATGGGTATCTTTACAGAGTTAGGAGTTCTGTATGCTAGATATCGTCATGAGAAGCTTATGGAGCATATCAAACTATTTGTGACCCGACTCAATATTCCAAAACTCATAAGAGCTTGTGATGAACAACAACATTGGAAGGAGCTGACCTATTTGTACATCCAATATGATGAGTTCGATAATGCTGCAACAACCATCATGAACCATTCACCTGAAGCATGGGATCACATGCAATTCAAAGATGTTGTTGTCAAAGTTGCTAATGTAGAGTTGTATTACAAGGCTGTTCACTTCTATTTACAAGAGCATCCGGATCTTATCAATGATGTTTTGAATGTCCTTGCACTTCGTGTTGATCATGCACGTGTTGTTGACATCATGCGAAAGGTAGCATTAATACTGTCAACATTTTCATCTTAATTTTTACTTTATAACCTGTTTTCTATTTCACTCTGAATATTTTCCCTGTGATGTATTATAGGCTGGTCATCTCCGTCTTGTCAAGCCATACATGGTTGCAGTTCAGAGTAACAACGTGTCTGCTGTTAATGAAGCCCTGAATGAAATATATGTTGAGGAGGAAGACTATGATAGATTGCGTGAGTCAATTGATTTGCACGATAACTTCGACCAAATAGGCCTTGCACAGAAGGTTAGCTGCATTCATTCTTCATGTTGACTATTTTTCAGTTAATTATAAGAAATCGATAGATTATTATTATTATTATCTGGAATGCAGATTGAAAAGCATGAGCTTCTTGAGATGAGACGTGTTGCTGCTTATATTTACAAGAAGGCAGGTAGATGGAAGCAGTCCATTGCCTTGTCAAAGAAGGATAACCTTTACAAAGATGCCATGGAGACAGCCTCGCAATCTGGTGACCGTGAACTTGCTGAGGAGTTGCTTGTTTATTTCATTGATCAGGTGCCAAATTCAATTTCAATGGCATATAATTCATTTTTTAGCAACATTGCCCAGCAGGCCAGCATATATGATTTGGGTTGACTCATTCTCATTTAACATTTTCTATTTTAAGACTAAGATGCTAAGCTGTCATGGTTTGTGTATTGAATATTGACACTTGTAGTACTCATCATGGCATATGCAGTTCTAAGTTAGAAATTATTGGCAACTAGCATTTTTCCTGTTTTATTTTTTAAGTTTATATTGACTATGTATTCTGCCAGTTTCATGTTAAGTTTTATTGCCAACACTCACTTACTGAAGGGGGTTGTATTTTAATTTTCTTATCTTACAGTTCCATGTATTTTAATTTTCTTATGTGTTAATGTGCATACAATTGAGTAGGGTCAATATATTCTAATATTTCTTTCCACATGCTTATGCAGGGAAAGAAAGAATGCTTTGCCTCGTGTCTATTTGTTTGCTATGATTTGATCCGGGCAGACATTGCTCTTGAATTGGCCTGGATGAACAATATGATTGACTTTGCCTTCCCATATCTCCTGCAGGTTTGTATTCCTTCTGTGCTGCTGACTTTTATTATTTAAAGATACATCGACGTGTATTATGTCTTTTTCAACATGTTATCTAGTGCTTTCTTTAATTAATTGTCTTCTTCTTTCGCTTTTGTAGTTTATCCGTGAGTACACTGGCAAAGTTGATGAACTGGTGAAGGATAAAATTGAAGCGCAGAACCAAATGAAGGTTAAAGAACAAGAAGAGAAGGAAGTAATTGCTCAACAGGTAGTTTTGGCCATTTTGTTACCTGCTCTAATAACCTAGTTGATAACTTCTATCTTCTTATCAAACACACTAACGGATTGAACTTTATAATACTGAATACTGATTGAATATAATGTTTTCCTGTTGCAGAATATGTATGCTCAGTTGTTGCCTCTTGCTTTGCCCGCACCACCAATGCCTGGAATGGGAGGAGGCTTTGCCCCTCCCCCTCCAATGGGTGGATTGGGGATGCCTCCAATGCCTCCTTTTGGTATGCCACCCATGGGCAGCTACTGACGTATAAGTTCGGCAATGAACTCAAAGTGTATACCGAGAGCAGCGTAGCAACTTGGGAGTTTTTAAACATTTTCTTCTGGGGTTTTAATGGAGTATTCTTTCCTTGCTTCTAATGGAGGAGGAGGTTCAGGTCAAAATAATTTCAAGTTTCTGGTGGGGGGTTTGTGTCATATTTTTGTAATATTTTTTTTTTTTATTATAGTTGAGGCATTTTTTTGGGCTGCTTGCACGAGCTAGCCGAGGATTTTCTGTATGTAACCGTTTTCCTTGTATTAAAATGATGGTCCAAAGTATAATACGAAATACACCCACTTTGACTCCTAGCCCATGTTTGTCATGGCCTAGATTTATTCCACTTTTCCTTGTGATGGAAACTACCTGATTTAAGCTTGTTGGCTTGTTGTTTTGTTTGTTATGTGCATCTTTTAAATACGTAGTTATTGCCACCTGATTTTCAGGCTTGATCTTGTTTCATGGTACTATTACTGCTTGATCTCTTACGCCTGACATTTTTTTGCCGTAATATTTGATTGGAAGTCTTCGTTAATTTATCACTTTGGGTTAAACTAACTAAATTTTTCTGTCCGTTATGTCACAAATTACAATTGCTATTATATTATATAATCAATTCAAACATTATTAGCGTACGTTCCCTTTTCGGTAAAGCTTAAATTTTGTTTCCCGAAATCACCTAAAGTCTATAGTACAATCTCAACTAAATGACGTAGGAAAGCCATGCACTCTGGAACAATAACATCAAGGGTAAATTACACTCTATGGCCCTCTTTACCGGAGAGAAAAAACATAGAGTAGATAGAAATAAAATAGTGAGTAAAAATAAGTAAAAAAAATAAAATAAAAGTTAAAAGTATTTGGGAGAAGAAAAGTGAAAAATAAATGGGGAGAGATGAGAAATAAAATAGTGGTTTCATCATTTTTAAAACTACTTTTTATCTTTTTCTCCTCTTCCAAACATCTTACATTATTTCCATCTACTATTCTTTCTAATTTCTTCTCTACCAGACAGGGTGGCATAAAGAAACGGTGGAGTATCTAAGACTTTACATACTATAATAACTGTAATTAGTGACTTCAAATATAAAAAAAAATGGGCTTTATATATATATATATATATATATATATATATAATAAAATACAAATGTAAGATTTTATTAGTAATCTTGTCATTTTTTTAACTTATACGATTATTTTAAAATGAGGAAATGCACTTGCACTCTCACTATAGTATAAATTCACTCCTGTTAAAAAAAACATAAATAAGTTTATAACTATGAATTTATTGGATGGTGTTTTAATTTGCACTTTTAATATAATGATTATTTTCCTTTTTATTAAATTAATTATCCACAATGAATAGTCTTAGATACTCACTAGCAATTTTCAATTTTTAAATGTCTTTACTCACTAATGAGCAACGATCATTAACTTTTATTAAACTATATATATATATATATATATATATATATATCTTTAACAAATCATAAAATATTGTGACCTATCAATATATAAGAATCTTATTAAAAACTTTTAAATTATAAAGAATGATTTTTTTACCTATTATAAAGAAGAATTTAAAAATTAACAAAGTATAAAGATTTATAGATTATTTAAAAAAAATGGTTATTTACTATGTCGGTCTTTTAAATAGTTTAAATCAAACTAATTTGATATCCGATTCGGACCTATATGACATGACCAATCAATATAAGTACTCTAACACTCTACCTTTGTCATATATTTCATACATCACACTAGATAAATATCATATTCATGGAATGCAATTCATTTTCAAGATGTTTTGGTGGTGAAATGGAAGACACGCGAGACTCAATCTCATGTTAAAGAACATGGAGGTTTGAGTCCTCTTCAAGGCATAATATTGAGATCTTTTATTTAATTAAAATAAGTTCGGCAATGAATCAAGAAATTTTGGTTATCTTCTCTATCAAATGAATGAATAATTTGTTTTGAAGTTATGTGAAATTTTTACACAATCACTTAATTACAATCTATCATATATGATAAGTTTGTTGACTTTTAAATAATTATCTTAAAGTAATTCAAATGATAATTTATGATTGAATAATAATGTAAAACTATTTTAGTATTTCAGTACATAAATATTAAACTCTTATTTCAATCCAAATAGAATAATAAATCTTTCACTTTTATCCTATATTTTTCTTTTTAAAAACACAGTTAACTCAGGAAAAGTTTGTGTATGTAAATGAAAAGATGATTGTGTAGAATAAAAAAAAAAATAAAGAAATCGAGTGAAATTTTATTTTTAGATAAAACGAGTGTAGTTTGTAATTTTTCTTTTTTCAAATTAAAAAAAACGTGTAGTCACGCGCTATGTGGCGTGTGTCAACAGCAATTTCAGTTCCGAATAAACAATCTAGTTGTAAGAGGAAGACCACTCTTTGTGGCTATCTATGGTTGGGCTTTGAAAGACACTAAGAAGATGACCATATCTTTAAACCCCATCGTGAGCTTCAGCTCAACGGTACGTTCTTCTTGTTATCATACTTCATTTCACCATTCACTTTACTTATGAGCTTTTCTAGTTTCATTAGATCGTTCATGGTTTTCTCAAATCATATGTTTGCTTTTTGTTTCGAATTATCCGAGGATTGTTTGTATACTCCTTCTGGGCATCTTTGAATTTTATTTGTGACAACAGTTTCAACATTTGCGTTAAACTTAAGTGGGAGGACTCAGAGATTAATGAAATTTTATTCATTTGGACTTCAGAGTTAAACAATTCTTGGTGCTGGTGGGATTACATAGTGACGTGATAAACCAAGAAAAAATATTAATTGGCGAAATTTTTAACTTCAAATATAGTATGTGCAATTCAAAGAATTGTAGTTGCCAGCACTCAGTTAAGCAGCCTTGAGATTTATGGATTTAAGCTATGGTAAGAAGTGGTGTGTAAGGAATGGAGATTGATTGGTGAAGATGGCTGTTAGAATTAGAGGTTCAGAAAAAATCTGAAATTGAAGTATTGGATTGTAAGAGATTCAAGGGAATGCATACTGAATTTTAGATGGTAGGAATTATTTGACTCGGGTGTTTAATGGAGTCAAATAACAATAATAATAGTATTAGTAATAGTAATTTTTTTTTCTGTAGAATACAAAATATTCGTTTGGTGAACTTCTTGCTTTATGCCACTATATTGAAGTATATACTCTGTCAAATTTTTTTGCTGGTGGAGCTTTGGTTGGTAGCTGTTTTGTCAAAGTGAAGGCAGATTTAGCAATTGTAGCTCTGCAGTTATGTTATAATTCGGTCTTACTTCTTAAGCTATATTTTGGTTCAGAGAGCTGTGTCGATAATAAAAATTGATGGTTTAGCACTTTAGCTATTGATAAAAATCCTTTACATGTCTACTTTGAGATATTAGGTGATTGCTTCGGTACCCCTTTGTCTCAGAGGGTTTTGGTGCCCCTTTTCGCTTAACCAATGATGTTATGACCTGTGTGTCCTC
>PYAF01005436.1:2211279-2224147 GCA_007407185.1 Glycine tomentella
AAAAAAAAAAAAAAAAAAAAAAAAAAAAAAAAAAAAAAAAAAAAAAAAAAAAAAAACTATGCAAATTTTACCTTGGGATTGAAGTACAACTTAAAAAATATTAAGGTCACTTAATGGACTGGATCTGATATGGCAACCAAGCACACTAATTATAATTTCATTGGCTAAGTAAAAAGGGCAAAAGCTCTTTGGAACAAAGGGGCACCAGAGCTATCACCTTGAGATTATTCTTGAGAAGAAAAAGGCCAGACTTACATACATGTAATGAAGTATTTACGATTATTGTGTTTATCCTTGTAATGAAGAAACATTTTTAAAAGTGGAACCACTAGGGTCGGCCTAGTGGTGGGGGTTGAGGTAATATGCATGAGGTCATAGGTTCAAATCTTAGTGCGACCATTGTATACTAAAAAAAATAGTATGATTCAATTATGTTATCATTGACTGTCATTTTTCTGATCACTTACACAAGACTTTCATTATCCATTAGAAGTTGGAAACAAAGTATCAGGATGCATCAAGATATTCTGTTGGAGCTTCTTTACCAAAGGCAACTCAGTTTACACCTTGGTTGATAGTGTCTAGATCGAGAAAGCTTGTCAAGGAAAGAAGATTTGGTCATTGTTTTTCTGTGGCAGATAGTGATCAGCTTGCCGCAGACAATAGTAGCAGTAAGGATTTTGACAACGTTGAAAGTTCAGCAACCAATGATCAATTAGCATCCATGAATCCCCCAGATGAAAATTTCCAATTGCAAACTGAAGTAAATGCTGAGTCAGGATCTACAACATTAGAGGCTTCCAATGGTTCAATTAACCAAGAGCAAGGGTCAGAGGCATCTCCTAAGTCACAATCTGCAACCAAACGACCTACCCTGACTGCAAGAGAGAGGTTAAAGGCAGCTCGATCCCTCAATCGATATGTGGAATCAAAAGCATCTAAACAAGACATGAGCAGCAGGGTGTTGGAGGCTTCAAAACAAAGTGACAAAGGGTCAGGGAAGAAAAAATCTGGACTTCCAGAGGCCCCTACTAATTTGTTTGATGATAGCAAACGAGGGTTGTCAACAGGCTTCACTTTCCAATTTCCTGGAGGTTCTGATCTCTTTTTCATTATCTTCTCATTTGTTTTTATCAGCACAGTGATGTTTGCAACAACTTACATTGTGTGGAAAGTTGGTGCAATCCATTTCAATGAGTACTGAGATGTGGTGTTAAGAATTTACCATAAAAATAGATAGTTTATTTATATTTGTAGACGACAAGCTTCGGCTGCTTGAACTGATGATGTTGATGATCAGGTTTTCACATTTTAGGTGCTGGGATCCTTTTTTTTTTTGTCAAGTTAATTATTGTTATCATTATTATTTTATAAGCTAGAAGAGAGATTTAGTTCAGGGTGGATGTAGAATACAATATATAAATGCTCAACAGTTAACATTGTACCTGTCCTTTTTTTAAAAGTGTTTTTGATTGAATATGATTTTTCTTCTCAATTCTCATAGTATAGTATTGCATAGAAAGATAGAATTAATGTGGAGTCTCATGTAGTTCCTTAGTGGTCAGTGTTTTTTCTTTTTGGTTTCCTTGAAAGAATATTGTTTCAATAATTAAGTTATGTAATATATATAAGGCGGTGTTGCACAAAATAGTTATTGTGAATGAAATGATTATTGTCATATGGCCATAATCAACACAGTATATATTATCATTTTTTGTGTGTAGAGTACTCATAAAAGATAATTATCTTATTAAGAATAAAATATTATTTTTTAGACTTATGTGTGTTTTTAGTTTGTCCCTTATGAGTAATGAATGATTTAGTTTCTTGATAATTATTTTTTCGAATTTAATTATTCAATTTGGTAATTTCTA
Source organism: Glycine tomentella (assembly GCA_007407185.1). Lineage (NCBI taxonomy): Eukaryota > Viridiplantae > Streptophyta > Magnoliopsida > Fabales > Fabaceae > Glycine > Glycine tomentella. Next base: position 2,213,154 of record PYAF01005436.1, read on the forward strand.
CAATTAAGTAAATAACTTCTATGAATGAAGGGGGCAATTGTCCCCCTAAATTTTATTTTTTCTTAATATAACATAACATGTATGTATAATTATAAATTATCTCTATAATTTAAATTTAGTTAAAAAAAAGTTATAATCACTGATATATATATATATATATATATATATATGAGTTTTGTCCCATAACTAAAATATTCTAGATCAGATTTTAATACACAAGATGTTATTGAAATTGGACTAGTTTGACTAGTTGGATCCGGTGTTCAGGATATATTAAGGTGTTAGACCAAAAATGTAAGTAATTTGATTTAACCCGATTGAATTTGATGAAATCCAATAATCCTAATTGAATTGGTCCTTGACTCGATCGAGAAGTGTTTTTTTAGTTCGTATAACATATTAAATTGTTAATAGGTAATTATTGATGACATAATATGTTCCTATAAAAAAAATTATCTTGATAACAATATGAAATAATTAATTATTATCATATTGATCATGGTGTAATATTTGTGTTTTATACATTTTTACCAAATTTATTTATGATCATCCAATAACTTTATATTTAATCTTGAAAAATAAGAGTTTCTTTAATTATTTAATTATAATATCCATAAAATAATTTATAGTAATAAATAATCACATTATAATTTAATCACATTATTTAATTATAGTTTGATGATAACAATAAATTTAATTTTGGAGTATAAAAATATAAATTGATTATAATTATATATATATTATATTAATTTTTTAATATATAAACTGGAACAATAAGTGACCCACCAATTAAACATTTAATTCATTGGTCCAATGTTTCAATTGAATTGATGACAAGGCCGATTTTGACAACAATGAACAAGACATTGTGAAAAATCTCATAATACAATGATAAAAGTTACAGGTCATTTAAACTAAAGAAATAAATAGTTCCACTATGATTAAATAAGGGTTTCAAATAAGTGCACTGAAAATTTGTTTACTATAATCCAAAATAACCAAGCATCAATGCTGATAAATGAGAGACAAGAAGATGAAAAATACCCGAAATAGGGTTTGCTGCTGTGAACAAATAATTTTGCACACTATACCTCTAATATTTTATCCAATCGTAAAAACACAAGAATTGTGTGTGCTGCTGAACTTGCTAAGAAATTTAAGCACAATACAACAGTGAAGAAATCTTTGGTCACGAATTTACAATGACAGACGGGTGAGTATGCGAGTTGGCTTTTTTCCTTTTCTTTTTTCATTGTTTTTTTGCTATTCTCACGCGAAAAAAGTTTTTTATATACTCTACTCTAACCCCTCTGTACCTATACATTTGAGACAAAATGAACTTCATATTTGGATTTTTCTCCACATAGGAAGAGTACCCAAAACTTGACAAAGACAATTCTATTTGAACTAAATAAGATCATTATGGTAAAAACTATTTCTTTGAATATTTAATTTTTTTTTTTGCTTAATTTAGTTTGTAAATAACATTCAGGTGCCTTTTTTAAGTCTACATGCACAAGATGAGGATCAATTTTTCATTATTCGAGATTTTGGGGGAACCTTGAGTTCAGAAAATTGTTTTGGGGGGACAAAAGTGGCCCTTTGCACATTTGGAGGTGTGGGTGGAAAGCATATTCTCCTCACCTAGTATATAAGGATGATAATAAGAACATAAAGTATCTGACTTCGTATTCAATTTTAAAGAAGTAAAAGAACTATTCATATCAACGCTCATACGTGTTAGGTACTTATAAACACATTCATTATTTGCGCACGTACAAGTACTCATGTACACACACTAAAATTCATCACACATAATGGTTTATACAACTTTATTATGGTGATTGCATAATTGTATGGTACCACTTCACCGACAGAAAGTGTTTTAGATTTTTCCTTTTAGTTATAAATTATAGGCATGTTTTCTTTTAAGTGGGTGATTCACTTGTTAAGTAAAATAATGTGATTAATTATAATTATTAACTAAAAATTGAATGGTTGAAATTATGATTAAATACATACGTGTATAATTAATTATATAAATGTTTAAGAGTCTATGTTATTTTTTTTTCCAAAATAAAAGTTATTTACTTTTATAACATCCGTTAAGAGAGTAACTCCAACACGGATGTTTAAATGAGTTATTTAACGTTAAGCAATAGTATTTAATAATTTTTTCATAAACTAATAAAATAATTTGTTGTTTAAGTGAATTATTTATATAAGTAATTATTATTTAATTGATTATCATAAAAAAAGAATAATTTTTCAATCAAGAATTTAATATTACTCAAATTAACTACTTACTCTAACAACAGAATTAAAATAAATTTTTGCGTAAAATTATTAAATCTATATAATATTATAGAACTGACAATTTAAAATAAATAATTGATTTAAATAATCATATATTAATGCTGTTATTGTTCTGTAAATTGTACGAAGTTAGAGTAGAGCACACAAATTTAGCTTTTATCACTATAAGATGTGGGTGTGCCAATACAATGTAACCTCAATGGGTCAAGTTTTAAGTGATGACTGATGATGATGCGTGCGCCAAAGAACTACTGTTTCCTGAATTGGGTTGTTTGTGATGTGTAACGATGGTGGGTACGGTAGAAACAGTGCATCACGATGAAAATGTTTATTTGATAGAGAATAATACTTTTCTAACATATTCTTTTATTATTCACTAAAACTTATAAAATTATAAGTAGGACAAAGTAGTGACACTTAAATTATTTTGTCAATTTTTATAAGTTTTTGCTAATAACAAAAATGTGTTGGAAAGAATATATAATACTTTCTATTAGATGTTGCTTTCATTTTATTTTTATTTGTCTCTTTAGAAGAAATTTTTCGATCTTTCTTTTAATTTTAAGAAAAAATTAATTTATTGTATACTGAATTCTATTACTATCTTATTTAATTGTTATATGTTTTACGTGATTATTCTAATTAAATGATAAACAATAATCATTATTATTATAAATGTTAAAGTTTATGAATCTAATTAAAATATATTCACGATATAAAAATTTATATTATAATTCAATCATATATATATTATTGTTTTTCCTCGTTAGTGTAGACGATCTAATTCAGAACATTCAAGTAAAGTATATTGTTTAACTTATTATCTAAGTCAAGGTGAAAGACTTTTATATTAGCCTAATCGTGCCCCTAACCCCCCTGATATCCATGGTTGAGATCAGTTAAGTGTATTGGGATGTTGCACCACGATCCCAAATATCTTGGAGCATGATTGCATACAAATCAGAGTCAACGTTGATCGGATCCGATAATTCGTGAGGATTGTTTCACGATCCAATTTGGAGGGTACAATTACCATATAGTAGGATTTTTAATTTTGTAATAATTACTTTAATAATAATATTCAGGATAATAAAAAAAATCAAACTGACAATGTATAAAAGTTAAATTTAAAATTTAATTAATAAGAGATATAAAAGACATGAGAGAAAATTAAAAATTATTTTTAATATAGATATTAATTATATTTGTTAACATATACTACTATTTAATAACTTTAAAAAGCATACGAACGAACTTTGTTAAAAACTTTTGGATATATATTCTTTTCGTTTCTAATTCTACCCAAATTTATAACAGTGGGAATTTTGATCGAGTAAAATACAAATGGTGGCTGTTCTTCCAATTTCAATTATTTAAGTGGTTTCCAAAAACAAATCCGTTGAAGTGATTTACAATTTTTTTAAAAGAATATTAATAATAATTTCTCATTCATTTGAATCATGTAATTATTTTCACTTTTGTCAGTTTCATTTCATCCAATATTATAGCAATGATATTTTGTGAACCACAAAACAAAGTGGCCTCGATTCATGTTAACGAACAAACGATTGGTTCTACAATCTTTTTCCTTTCTACATTTCATTCAATGCTATCCCTTAATTCTTGCCGTCTATGCTTCATTTTTTTTTTTAACAAAAGTTTGAACCTATAATCTCATACATTTTATCTCAATCCTTCATTACTAGGTCGATCCTAATAGGTTACGGTTACTACGCTTCGTTTATTTGAAGTTTCTTCAGTATCCTTATTCCTTAGTGGATAAGCAACAGACATGGAGGGAAACGTTGGATCCGATCCTACATTATCTTATTCTCATTAATTTGAAGTTTTTAATCTTCTCTATAGCCAAAGAGACAAGAGGGCAGGCACATTGGCTTCCAACATAAGCTACTTAAATACTGTACATGTTTCATTTCTTGACATGTTACAATTTCAAGAGACGTGTTGTCTATGTTCACTTTGATCATTTTGCTTTGCCATATTTTTATCGTGACACTTCACTTGCCGACGGGGTGTGTGTGTGTGTGAGTGAGTGTGATTAATGTAAGATATACAGCAGATATGTTCTGAGATTACGGGACCCAAAAAGCCTTTGATGAGACAGATAGAGAAGGGGGGGAAAATGATGAAAAAGAAGTGAAAGAAGAAAATACGGAACCATACGAAACCACATACACAAGTTTGTGTTGATAGAAATAGATGGAGGCTAACAAAGTGAGTGGTTTGATCAGAAGTCGTGTCACTCTTAAAGATGCTCTTTATTATGAGTTGCAATTGTGAGTGTGTATTGGGCCCTACGGAGTAGTGACCCGGCCCTCATTGTAATTGAGCCTTCTTTGTTTGCTAGCTTCTGCTGCAGACACACTAAGCAACATTTCCAATCAGAGTGGTATCGAAGTCTATTCTAACATTTTGAGTGAAATTAATTCAAATGTTCAAGTTTTGTAGCAATGAAAAACGTTATTAGAATGAGAGATCATGCAAAAGATGATCGATCAATCAGATGTTTTTGATAAAGATTAATTTCAACAAAATTACTGAATACTTCATTCCATTAACATTTTCAAAAATGTATAAAATTAGCCTTCTTTTACGAGTCCTGTGCTTTGAACTTGCAACTTTCAATCAAGATACATGAAGGAAACCAAATTTTGTCTTAGGATGGATACACAACTGGACTAGTCCAGTTACTTCCATAGCTTACGCTGAAAATGGTAAAATGGGTCCACCGAGTGTCTTCAACTTAAAGGGCAATTCGTTTGCTAATGGGGTTACATCATGGGTTTGTCCAATTGATGATTGAGCAAATCTTGAGCTTTTTTTTTTTTTTTTTTTTACTTTGTGATCCTATGTGTGTGTTTATTTTCTTTCAGTAACCTTTTTCATCCTGGCTATCATGACATGGACTAAAACTTAGGTTGGAATAATTGTACAGGGACATGGGTGAAAGCATGAAAGCTTAATTTCACCAAATCGATAATTCAATGTGGAAGATCTTGAAGTATCTTGGATGAATGGGATCCACCTCCACAAGCCTAGCTAGCACTTTCGTGTAAGCTTCAGCGACTACTTTTTTACTTTACCAAACGATTAACCAATCAAAAAATATATATTTAAACAACTGATGAAGGTTGATGTATGATTCTTTCTTGAGTACAATGGTGACTGACTTTATTTCAGGTAACATCTATGTAAATGTTATGAAATTTCGAATGCTTCTATTGTCTAAGTACATATCCACTGCTATTTTATATGAAAAAGAATTAATCTATGACACAAAAGTGCAAGATAAGTAAAACGATGAGTTATTAGGTAGTATCTATTATGCTATGCATCAAGCGAGACCAAAATAGATGTAATTATCACAAGATCACATAAAACGCATTGTGGTCCAATAAAAATAAGACAATGAGTAACTGATCATCATCCACTACATCAACTACATGCTGAAGTAACAACAGTGTCTCCCAAGTCTATTTGCCAGATACTTCTCATACATACCATTTCATTTCTCATTCAAATTCTTACTCAGCACGCACAATAATATTAGGCTATTAGCTTATTAAGTCAGGTCACCTCAATCTTATTCTTTTACTCTTCATATTTTTCCTCCTTATAAAGTCCAAGTTCGTTAGATTTAGTGGACGGAAAAAAAATTTCTTGGTGAAGTGACTGACAGGTACAACCATAATCGATTTTCATTTTGACCCATGAAAGGGTATTGGTTATCACACCAGTCACCATCAAGATAAGAAGAAGATCGACCATTATTAGTGCAACAAACAGTAACTAGGGATGGGAGATAAAAGGCTCAGGAATGATGGAAGAAACTTTAGAATGGTTTCCATTGTGACTATGGAAAATTACTCTGATTCTGGCTGGCACATGGGCAACAGCAGCTGGGCTCAATGCAGTGATCATTCTTCTTCCTTTGCAGTGCCTACAGAAATACTCCCTCATCATGTCACTGACTCTGCCTCTCTTCAGTTTGGTGAGTTTCATTCATGGCCACTTCCCATTGAAGGGGCTGCAGAAGAAAGAGCAATAAGTGCTTCCAAGAGTCACAGCCAAGCAGAGAAAAGGCGCAGAGACAGGATCAATGCACAACTTGCAACTCTCAGAAAACTTATTCCCAAGTCTGATAAGGTAAACCAATTTTTACTGCATGAGTCTCTTTTTCAGTTTTCATAAGTGACATACATACATAGTAGTATTATCAAGGGAGTTATAAGGTTGGCTCAATGGTTGGGGAAGGGTGAAGGGAGAACCGAGGGAAGAAAGGTCACGGATTTGAATTATTCTAACTGACATTTCTAACAAAACTAACAAAATAACATTTACCAATAAAAAAAAAGTAGTATTGTAGTACTATCAAGTATAAACAATAAGGGAATGAATAACTTGGATTTTGTTCCTGGTATCATCACACTATGTAATGAACGGAATATGAAAGTGATGTGACATGGTATGCTTAGCAAAGGATTTCAATTCGACTTCCTCATCTCAAAGAGAGAGTATAGCACAAAGCTTATTTATAGTGGGAAAACATATAGCATGTTTGGAAACTGGTTGAAAAGTAAGAAATCATGAAAATCATGCTAATATTAACATGTGTACTTGCAGATGGACAAGGCAGCTTTACTAGGGAGTGTGATAGACCAAGTGAAAGATCTAAAGCGAAAAGCCATGGATGTTAGCAGAGCCTTCACAGTTCCAGCAGAAATTGATGAAGTATCAATTGACTATGACCATGTTCAAGATGAAAGCTGCACTAAAGTGAACAAACTGAAGGACAATATTGTGATAAAAGCTTCTATTTGCTGCGATGATCGACCAGAACTGTTCCCTGAACTCATCCAAGTCCTCAAAGGCTTGAGACTCACAGCAGTTAAAGCTGACATAGCCAGTGTTGGTGGCAGAATCCAAAGCATATTGGTGCTTTGTTCTAAGGATAGTGAAGACAGTATTTGCCTTGCCACTCTCAAACAGTCCCTCAAATCTGCTGTCACCAAAATTGCTTCATCATCCATGGCTTCCAGTTGTCCCACTAGAAGTAAGAGGCAGAGATTCTTCTTGCCTTCTCACTGCCTACAGTAATTTATTTATTGCATAATACCTTCTTTTTCCCCCGCTATTCATTTCAGTGTGGGGGCAATTATTTGGTTTATTTTTCAATATTTATATATATATATATATATATATATATATAGTTTCTCCATTAGGAAGATAAAATCATGAAATAGTAGTTTTGTGCCACCAATTAAGGCAAAGTTAAATTGAAAGGAAAGGAAGCAAAGCAAAGTATGAGTAAAATGTTAAGTAAAGAAATCAAGTGTATGTATGGCCTTTTGCTGCTTCAAAAATAGAAAAGTAGGAAAGTAATTTTTAACCTATGATCCAATCAAAGTGATGAGAAAAAGAAAGGGAAAGAACAGTGGAAAAGCAATTGATCATTGCGTTGATCGTTAATTCTTAGCAGACAGATGTTAGTGTTAAATCACATCATGTTTGACTTTAAGAATTAGAAGGATCAAGGGATTCAGCAAATATTGGCACGTCCACTCAAGTTGTTTTCATCTCCTGTATGATAGCGCCAGATATTTCTTTCATTAATTAACCCGGAAAATGCTGAAAAAAAATTATATGTTATTAAAAAATTAGTTATTTTAAAATAATTTAAAATATCTAATATGATTTGTTAAATATTTCTTAACTACTTTTAAACAAGATTCTTAACTGGTTGGATTGTTGACATAATAAAGCAGCCAATGGAACCCATTATGGTCCACGTTCTGATTATTTACTACTAAAACAAAGGCAACTTAAAGAAAAGTCGTCCATAAAAATGATTATATTGGGGGTGGTTATCAAAATCTTGATAAGAGATGGAAGTTACATTGGCTAAAGGTCCTAGATGTCAAAAACTAGAAGAGAAGTACTATAAAAATAAATCATTATATTAATGATTGATAAAAGATACAAAATGAGTGGAAATAAAAAGGTAATTAAACTAACAATTATTCTTAACAATCTAATTTATTAATCAATTTTCAATTAACTAATATGTTGGGTTGGACTTTCTCTTCTAATGTTGGTCCAGACCTGTTGAGGGTTTTAAAACTTTAAACTTAATTCACCACTATAAATATCTTAGTTGAGGGTGGAGGCGGAAGAGAGAGGAGATTCAATAGTCTCAAGTGATATTCTTTAGAGAAATTTGAATACTACCATACTTGGTGATACTTGATTGTATCTCTAGTGAAATGTTAAGGAAGTTTGACTCTTGTAACTCATTATTAATATAATGGAAATTTGATTCTAGACCAGTATCCCATAGGTTTTTACTTCTTCACATTAAGGAATATTTTTTCACGTTAAACAAATTGATTGTGTTTTTCTCGATCTCTCTTCTTGTATTATTTTACTGTTTCGCTTTCGCAATCAATTCGATGGTTGTTTTTGACCAACATAATATATTGTTAACACAAGGGAATACAAAAATAATGGACATTTAGGTGCTACTAATTGATAGCTAGAGATGGAAAAACGGAGAGAAAAGTGATGTTTGATAATTGATAATATCGGAGAGAAAAGTGATGTTTGATAATTGATAATAGTATACTAGAGTCTATATATATGTTATTTTTGAATAAAAATGTGGAAATGTTTAATTTTTTTATTATATTTGAGCACCCTTATTTGTAACATTTAAAAGCAGCTATTTTTTTAATCCACAAGCAAGTTTTGCTTCCACTATCCTATAAATTACTAGAAAGTGTTAAATGTATATATTTTTGTTAATCTTGATTCTGTCACTTGATTTATTTCATACTCCGTTGATTGAAAAAGAATCTCTTTACACAATTTTTCCTCTATTTTTGTCAAATGATTTGACATTTTACATGAGTGTAACAAGAGTATAAGAAAAAAACTAGATTTGTGGACCAATGCAGAAGCACGAGGAAACGAAAAGAAAGCCAGCAGGTTTCAAAGAGCAATCATATTTCAAACAGTAAAATAAAATGGGTAACTTAATAGCAAAGTAGCATAGACAACCCACGTTAAACAGCCGAAAAGTAAGAAAATAGACACACACAACTGAGTGGGAGAGAAAGACGGAAAATGCTTTTACCACCAAATGAAGCATGGACAAGTGTTGACAAATTCAATAATAGTATCGACGATGTAAGGCAAATATTGTTTTATTCCCATTGTGTTGTAGGTAACGTAAATTTAATGAGTACAATAATTGAATCCTATAATCGATTTACGGTAACTATGGTTCTAACCGAGCTGTACATTTTATTATCTCTGGTACGTGTCATCTACTGATCTACATGTCAACTGAAACAAGAGAAATATTAGAAACAAATTCTTCCATATATTTTTAAACATATTTTGTAAAATTTAATGTTTATTCATTAAAAATATAAAACAAACAATTTTTCATTTTCATTCAATCATAAATCATCATTTAAATTACTTTAAATTATTATAAAATCAATAAATTTATCATGATGAGTTAATAATTTATGATTGAATAATAGTAAAAAATTATTTTACTATGTCATTATATAATTTTTTCTCTATTTTTTACCAGTTAAAATTTATTAAAAATTATAAAACATTTATAAGTCTTACATCTTATTTATTGAGACGTAGTTTACGATGCAAAAGTAAATTTGTTGCACACCTTGTGAAAGGAAGACTCGATGAAAAGATGATATATAATTTATAAATTTGATGATTGTGATTCTTTTTTCTCTTTTCTCTTTTTATTATTTATTTCCCGATTTACCCTTTAAGGCTTTTCTTCTCTCTCTTCTTCCCTTTGTTCTCTACTCCCATCACATCAAAGGCTCCGTCGTCTCCACTGTCGCCAACGACAAACCCTTCATAATATCATCGAGATTAGTTTTGTTTCTCCTTTCATGTTCCCTTCTCTTTTACTCTGACCACCACACTCTGTTTCGGAAAGTGATTTCCTACCGTCATCCTGTTAGGGTTCCTACCCTAAGAACAGAGAAGAGAAATGAAGAAAAAGAATACTCAATGATTTCTATTCCATACCCCCAATTGATACAAGAAGATCTACTTTTATACCTATTGAAAGCAATTAGCTTGCCTCCTTACAATCGATCCCCTTAGACAAGGATCCCTCAAGATAGCTATACAGTATAACAGATGTCTAAGTATACAATCAACAACTAAACCAATATACACATGTGTGGCTATTCTAATTACACGTGTACCACTAATTGAGATCCAACTTCTTTATTTATCTTAAGACAGCTCTTGCAAACGTACAGAAGGCTTCCTTGCACGTGTGGACCTTCTCATCGTAACAATCCCCTCCTCTTCACAACTGACCTTGTCCTCAAGGTCCAACAAAGGATAACACTGACGAAGAGAAGTTTCAGTCTCCCAAGATGCATCCTCAGGAACTGAATGAGACCATTGAACCAGAAATTCACGTGTGGTCTTACCAAGACTATCAATTGTTCGAGTAGCCAGCACTGCAGTTGGCACCTGGACCGGTCTGTTATCAACAGCCATCGATGGCAGGGGCTGTGGTGCTATTGGAAAATCACCAATACAAGGCTTCAATTGAGAAATGTGGAAGACTGGGTGTACTTGGCAACCATCAGGCAGCTTTA
>PYAF01005436.1:2225523-2258430 GCA_007407185.1 Glycine tomentella
TTTGAGCGACCAACAACGCAAATTGATTGCGATTTTCCGTAGCTTGTGCCGCTGCTTGTGCCCGTAGTTCTTCCAAATTGGCATCAACTCGTTGCTGGAACGAATGTAATTCTTCCGAAACCTCTTGAACTCTTGTCATCGAATCAAGATTGAGAACAAAGCAATGAAAGCACCAATGTTAGGGTTCCTACCCTAAGAATAGAGAAGAGAAATGAAGAAAAAGAATACTCAATGATTTCTATTCCATACCCCCAATTGATACAAGAAGATCTACTTTTATACCTACTGAAAGCAACTAGCTTGCCTCCTTACAATCGATCCCCTTAGACAAGGATCCCTCGCAGATGTCTAAGTATACAATCAACAGCTAAACCAATATACACATGTGTGGCTATTCTAATTACACGTGTACCACTAATTGAGATCCAACTTCTTTATTTATCTTAAGACAGCTCTTGCAAACGTACAGAAGGCTTCCTTGCACGTGTGGACCTTCTCATCGTAACACATCCCTCTCTCCTCCCTTTTTTCTATTTTCCCCCTTCTTCTTCCTTATCCAAACACAACAAATCATGACCAATTGGCCATGGCGATGACACATCATGGACCACCACCCCCAAATAAATTTGAATATAGAATACCAGATTGCAAAAAAATTACGTATCTATAAAATATCACTCTCGGAAAGTTACTGTCAATGGTGAGCCAGCAACATCCTCGCCATCGTAATCAACAACCGCGGTAAGTAAGGAAGAGAAGAAGAGCAAAGGAAAAGGAGCAGGGAAAGAAGAAAACAGAGGAAGGAAGAGAAAAAGATTGTGCTTCCGGTGTAATGGTTCTTGTGGCTCTGTCGTGTCGACTATGCTTACAGCCACACTCTCTTCTACAAATAATGGAGAAACGTAACAGAGAAGTTAAAGAAAAAAAAGGGCAAAATTAAATCTGCAATAGGGCTTCTTTAGATCTGCGAGATGATGATCGGTGGAGATGTGTGGGAGGAGGGCAGTGTGAAGAAAGATGCTAGGTGGTTCGCCGCTAAGGAAGGTGGAGATGGAAATGGCTGGGTCTCTCAGGGAAAGAGATGGAAGAGGTTCTAGAAGGACAAAATTGAGAAAATGAAGAAAAAAAAAAGAAAGAAAATTGAGTCATAGATTTCATGTTAAAAAAATCTAACGACGTAAAACGAGTTCTATGTACGAACCTAGACTCCGTCATTTATTGAATATTTCTTTTACGATTTTAACTAATAGCAGTAAGTTAGGAAATGTATTGTTAGCATTCCTACTGAATTTGCAGTTACAAAACATCTTTTTTGCTCCATCCATTGACTCGCCCAAAACGTGCCACCATACACATAAATAACAGATAGCCCTTGGAGCTCATATGTCATGTTCACTTCGGCCTGCATCAACTAGCTAAATTGCCTGGACTCATCAAGATTGTGAAAATATATCTGCAACATTTATTTGTAGCAACAATTAAGATCAAAGAAAGTCAGCCAGATGTTTACGTACTAGACAATGTACACTCCTTGACTTGCCACACAAAAACTGACATTTTTATTTAAAAAGAAAAAGTTAACTACAGAGCCTCATTCAGGGACGGAAGTAATTTTAAGGAACACTAGTTTACATATCTCGTGACAAATAAAAAAACTAGATTATTAAAAATCCTCAACTCACCAAGCCATTATTCTGAGGTTTAATTACCCTTTTAATCCTCAATGTCTAAAATAGTCTAAAAGTTGTGCTTTAAAACTGCAACAAATTGAAAAATCAAAATAAAAAAATGTCACAGGCAGCTAGACGCTATATTTTGCTAAATAATAAAACTGGCGTTACCCAAATGCAAAACTGGCTATACCACCATGGCTAAACCAAGAAAAGGATTCGCTTCCATCAACATCAATCGTCTATTCGTGAAATCAATACATGATGAAATAGAAGTTTTGTCCTGCAAGCCTAACCTAACCATACTAAAGACTTAACTCACCTAGTAAAAATTTAGTATATATCCAGTGTTATCAGTATTGGGCAGGTTTATGTGGGTGATGACTCAAACTGAACAGTGCTCGGTATTAACGACAGAAATTTAAAGCAACTATATACTTACTTACAAGCGATCACTTCAACAACACTATTATTAACGAGACCGCACAAGTTTACTGTCATATAATAAATACATATATTGGATATATTTATAGATCGTCCTCTTCATCGAACCTTCTGAACTCTTAAGTACAAAAAGGATCCCACTCAACATAAAACACTAAAGATGTTTTCCAGCTTGGGACCATGAACTTCAAATCAAATAGGAACCACTAGCGTGTTTAGTTCAACATTTTTTATCTGATTTTCAGAAACTAACAGTTATAGCTTCAACATCTCAAACTTGAACAATATCGATACAATGTTTTTGATACATTTTGGATACAACAAGTCGATATATTACTTTAAAAATACTAATATTTTGATACATTTTTGATACTTGTTAGTATTAAAAAATATTTTTTATATAGATTATATTTCATAATAAAAAAATATAATAAAAAAATCATAAACATAAATAATAGATTATTGTGTGGATATAGAAAAAAATCAAACTTCATTCTATTTAAGTCATTTTTTTTTTAATTTACAAAAATATCTTTTGAAAATCCTCGAGGAATCCTCGAGGCATCGGTGTCGGACATATGTCGGATTCGTTGAAATTTATTTTTTCATACTATCGGTGCTTTGCATTCTCAATATGTTTTCAAACACGCTGTACACTAGTTACTATGCTTTGTATATAATCTAAAATGTCATCCCGTTTTCACAGCAGCACTATGCCCTCCAGAATGTGCAGTAATAAACACATCAATCACAATAACTAAAACATGTATTCAAATCAACGCATGAAAAATTACAGTGGTGCAGAATCAACGTTATCTCACAAAGAAGATATTGACGCAATTTGAATTTTTTTTCTTCTCAATTCTAATCAGAAACCACAACCTTCTTTCATATGATATCCGATAGGATAAAACTTCCAGAAATTAACCTAGACGCGTTAACTCCTTTAACAGTTCCTATCTTCAAGGATACACAATTCAATGACGAAACAGTTGTTTTATTCAACCTGAACTCTAACGCAGTCAAGAACAGGGACCACACAATTGCAGTTAATTAATTCTTCACAAAAATGATACCTTATGCACAGTGTAGTGCGCGAAATTACGAAATATCGAAATTCCAGAATGGTTAAACCAAAACAAGCACGAGTGAACAATAGATTCAAATATTAAATCTAATTAATTTGCGATAAGAGCATCTTTTTGAGGTAAGACAAAAGCAAGAGAAACCATTAAAAATGTATCATAACATTTGGAAACAAAAACATAACTGAAATAAAACAAAACTAGTAGCAATAGTTGCTGGGGAAACACGCACACTACTTCGATCTCTGCCTCATCTTTCGGCGCTTCCTCTTTAACCTCCTCATACGCTTCTTCTTCCACTGTACAAATCCACCGACTCAATCAGAACAAAATCCAAATAACAACAACACAATAACAATAAAACAAAAAGAGATGAAAAGGACCTTACCTTAGCTCTCATGGTGATCAAAAACTGAAACGAAACTCAGAAACCAAACCCTGGAATAGAGAACAAAGACTTGGCTGCGTTTTGATAACGAAAATTAGGAGCCGGATCGAACTACGTTTCAGGAATTTATAGCGAACCAAAACCCTAGCAAATAACAAGTGTTGGGCTTCAATCGTAAACCCGTAGCCCCGTGGGTTTCCAACATTTCAACTTCAAAACACATAAGGATGACCCAGCCCATTATGTTTTTTATGAGGCCCAATTCATGGCATGGGTTATAACTTGTATGTTTTAATGTAATTTAGTTTTCTCGAGAGCGAGAAATATTATAAATTTTTCAGTGCAAGAACTTATTTGTGCAAGGGTAAGTTGTTTTAATGTAATTTACTTTTTATAATTTATAAAATTGTAAATAATAATTCTAATAATACATGTTAATGTACATCTCAAAGTTAATATTGATTATCATTTATTGTATTAAATGTGATTGATTGTATGTATATGTATATTAACTTTTTCTTCTAGTACTTATTCATTGTTATTATTTTACTCAATTTTATTTCTATTATTATTGTGTATTATCTACTGTTATTTTAAGTACACATGACAACTTATTATGTTTGATATTATTACTAAAATATTAAGATAACTAAAATATAATATAATACTTCTATATTTTTCTATTTTTTAGTTTATATAGATTAAAAGCTTATAGTCTTGGCTATTTTGAGTAACATGTCAACTGTACCTTTTCTGGAAAGTGAAAAAGAAATATAGGACACCTAACTTATAATTGAATACACAATTGTGATCCATACATGTCAAAAGATACTTCCTAAGGAAAAAAAAATTGTTGCATACTCTTTGAAGTTTAGATTATGTTAATTATTACAATTATTTGTTACAAAAATTATTAATGTGAGCACTACAATACTTTTGCAAATTAAATTAACATCAGTATGTCGATGTTGGCCACAACACGAATGCTAGTAATATAATTACCGTCAGCCAACAAACATTAAACCCATGTTGATATATTTTTTCTTGTCGTGGCCATATTGCTACTCGTATTAACAACTCAGTATCGCTGTATATTATTGTTAAGATTAACAACTCAATATCCTTATATAAAAAATAATTTTTTCTGTGTAATTGAGAGAGAGAGTTAGAATGTGTGTGTACCTTTCACATGTGATTAATGGATACTTATAGGCAGATTACCTCATAACAGGTATTAGAACTGCTTCCTAGATTCTCGGCCTCATCCAGCACGTTCTCAACGTTCATCTTGGACCGAGTCAGCTTCCACGTTCTATGAACAAGTTATCTATACGATCTTGCAACCCTCAGGATAACAATTGATCCGACTACAATTAACCGGCTTCTACCGGGCAAAATATTATTCGGACACGATTTTCCGTCCACAACACTTCGGATAAAGTCTCCGACTACGTTTGTCTGGATACAATTCTTTGAACATTCTGAGGATGTACCTCCACAATCATGTTTCTGTTTGACAACATTCGGGGTCGTGAGATTATCCGAGTAGGAAAAACATTTTCGACCAGACTCTCGTGGATACTTGTATCCGGATTTTCCCGAGTAAAAATGCACTCGACTGGGCTTATCCGAATAGGTGTATTCGGATTTATTCTGAATAGGTATTGTATCCGGGTTGCTAATGATGTGTTCGAAGAGGCTATTGACCCTCCTGATTCGAATCGGTTACTATTCCTGTCATTAAAGACAATAAATGCATTTAAAGAACCTGTCGCTTCATTCGCCTGGTGATGATTGCTACTAACGCAACTTTACTTTCTTGCCCTCCTAGTTGAACGTGCTTTTACAATGATACCCATATGCCGTTTCGTTGTGGTGACTGAACCGTTTCCTTCCTTCTGGCGGTTACTGCAGGTTATCATTACATTTCAAATTTTATTTTTCAAAACCCATACTCTTGCCTACCTTTTCCCGTGTTTGTCATTTCTGCTATTATTTTCTTCCTTCTCTCTCAGTACCCTTTTGAGAATTCTCTCGCGTTTTCTGCAAGTTCCCCTTTCGTTCATCTTCCAACCAATCTTCAATTCCTTATTACAACAGGTACCTTCTTTCCTTTTCTTTCTGCATCATTTGTTGCTTTTACATTACTGTGACTCTGTTCGATATAAGGATTTTAGGTTGCATCATATTCTCTTTCTGAATTTTTCCTATTTTCTGGGTTCTCCCTCGTGTTTTGCAATCATATCATTCTCTTCTTCTTCGATTCTCTTTGTTTTCCTTAAGTCGCCATGAAAATGACTCCTGAGGAGGAGGCGGAGATAAGGAAGAAGTTTGGCCCTAGGGCCGCTTGGTTGTTGTTTGACCTTCCACTTCCGGCGGGGGAAAGCGAAAGCGATCCCCTTCGCCGTCATACCGGAGGTTCTTCCTCCTCCGGAAAGCAAAAGATTACCGCCGTTCCCGACGATTCGGTCCCTTTACTTCCGTCATACCGTCAAGGTGACGTTACACCCTCTGTTATTCCTCCGCCTTCTACGGCTCCTACAGGCCCTAGGCCAACCCTAGGCTCAACCCCTTCTAGAACTCTACCTTCTCTGGGCCCTTCACCTCTTGGGCCCAAAAATGATACTAATGATCTGCAAGATCTTTCTCTAGGACTCCCTTATCGTTGCTTTAACCCTCTGGTCGGCCTCTCTCCCTCTTCCGACGACGAATCTTCCTCGTCCTCGGTCGAAATAATGGAAGTTAAGTACTATGTCTGTATTGATTGTGTATCCGAGACCATGTACTATATTCAGATTGGTTCCGACGACATTGTCGATTCGATTTTGAGGTCATGCCGTCATAACCCTATATTATATCCTACCAAAAACCCGCAACCAGGGTCGCATACTCACACTGTCGTCGACGGGGTTTCGACCTCGGTTTCTTGTGGATTTAATGTATTACCTCTAGGTACGTTTACTAACAGTTATTTCTTCACTTCATTTTCGTAGGTATAATGGGTGTTACCTTGGAAACTGTGGACGAGTCTGCTTCTGTAGAGTCCCATTCGGATGTGCCCCCAGCATTAGCGTCTAAGTTCCCTTGGGTTACTTATGAGGTCCTCCGAACTTTTTCTGTCCTCGACCTTCCCAGTATAGTATCGACTCCAATAGGAAAACAGGAAGGGTTTGTTATTCAGGCTCCCCTGCCCGGTGAGCCCATTTGTGCTCAACGGGAGGGTAACAACCCCAACTTTTTCTTCTTTTTCCAAGATGTAGTAAACCAAATAGGTATTACCTTTCCTTTTTCTTCTTTTGAAATTGAAGTTCTAAATCATCTCCGGGTAGCTCCTTCCCAACTCCATCCAAATAGCTGGGGATTTATCCGTACTTTTGAATTGTTTTGTGCGGATTTAGGGATCCCCTGTACAGTTCCTCTTTTCTTTTACTACCACTCTCCACATACCCCTAGAACGGGCAAAAAGCCCTCTGATCGGAAGGGGTGGATTTCCTTTCGTAGTCAGAGTAAACGAAAACTCTTTGATCCGTTTTTCGACTCCTTCCGTGGCTTCAAAGAAAAATACTTTAAGGTCGCCGCCGAACCTCATCGACAACCCTTCTTTTTGTCCGGCCTTGAGTCATCTGACGTGGAGTGGGTTTTTCCCTTGTACTGGTCGGATGATCATTATAAACAGGATCATTCCAATTACCGATTTGTCGAAGAGGGTCTTTCCGACTCGGATGCCTCTTCTGTCTTCGTGATTTCTGAATTTGTAAATACTCATGGTCGGCCTAAAACCTCTGACTATATCGGCGATGGTCGTCGAACTGGTCTGCTTTGGTGACTACGTTATCCTATAGTTTATACTTATTATATTCATGTACTAATTGTAATGTTTCTTCATTGTAGCCGGAATGGGATCACGACCAGATCCTACTAAGACCAAAGCCGACGTCGCCTACAATCCCAGACCAGTTGAAGCCAAGGGGAAAGGCAAAAGGCCGGCTACTGACAAACTTGGCGCTCCTTCCAAGAAGCGCGGTGCGCCTCCTTATCGGGCTTTTTTTGATGAAGGTGCCCAGAAGACGGCATTGGATGCACCAGCCGCTCCTCTTCCTCCGCCCTCGACAACCCTGACCCCGGTTTCTGTGGTCGAAACCGTGGATCTTACAGTGGCGAATACCCAGCCACGTACTACTCCAGCTTCCGACTCCGGTCGCCTTGAAACACGGGGGCACCCGGATAATGTGTGGAAGAAGGGGGTTACTGAGGAATTGGTTCGTTTGACCAAACGCCCTTCATACATGCTCAAACCTGGTGCCCCGGTGGGTGAGGAACTGGCTGAGCTGGTTCGGGTTGAGGAGAATGCCTTTCGCTGTGCTTCTCTGGTCCGAGCACTTTCCACTGTTCGGGAAGAGTATGTGTCTCCCTCATAACTTTTTTAGCTCTACCTACACTTTGTATGTTTTTAACTATTTATGTCGCAGGTACGACATTGCGTTGGAGGAGAAAGACAAGGCTTTGGAGGAGAAGAACAAGGCTTGTGAGGAACTTGTTTCCTCTAAGGCCCAACTTGCTACCCTCCAGACGCAGTCGGCGGCAGAGCTTAAGCTGTTGAAGGAGGAATTGCTCAAGTCCCAAGCCGTTTCGGCCTCCTTACGGGTAGATTTGGCGCGGTCTCAAGGTTCCCTTGAAGCCGCCGACCAAAAGGTTGCGCTCCTGACTTCGTCACTTGACTCTGCCAAAGCTGACAAAGAGGCATGCATCCAGGATTACGAAGGTCGGCTAGCTGCTATGAAGGCAACCCTTCGTGATGCTGCTGAGGATGGTTTCAGCAACACTCTTGAACAGATTACTTTCTTAAATCCAAGGGTGGAGATGACTACTGCCGGGATGCATTTCTTGGCCTATGTCGAGGACGGCCAGCTGTTCCCTCCTCCTGCAACTGAAGATTCAGCGACGGTGACTATGGAGCATTTAACCACGGAAGAGCCAACTTCCATTACTCCTGTCGTCCCGCCTGCTGCCGACCCAGTATCTGTCGCCGATCTGCCCCAGCCTACTCCCAACCCCGTACCTTCTTCGGAGAATTGAAGGGGTAGGATGCCGGTTTTATCTTTGTTTCTTTTCTTTGTTGGGCCCGGTGCCCGGAACAATTACTTATTTACTCAAACTTTTAACTTGATTCATACAATATCTTGTGCGCACATCTTTTGGTTCCAACGACCATTTATCATTTTTATATTTATTGGTTGTAATTCGAATAGTTTCACCGTGAACAACTTCGCTAAAGGATAACTCCCTTACTGGTTTGATCAGAACCAGTTAGCGCATCATTCAAAGTCATCGTCATATCACGTTTTAACAAAATCGCACGCAACGATGCATAATGTAAATAATACCCCATGATACTGAATAATACTTGCATTTATATCCATCGTATTACAATGATGGTACGTCCGAATAGAATCAGACTAAAACTTAGCATTTACAACGGTATAGCTTATGCTAGTAAAATGAAAATGATGTGCTCAGAAAGTATTCTTCCGAGTTCATATTTATTGACAATATCTTCGCCGTTAAAAAGGGACCATATGGGCTCGGATGTATGTATGCCGAACTTATACCCCCAATAACGAAACTGCATCTTTCTATTACCCTGTGTGCTTTCAATGAACAGGAACCATACGGAGTTGGATATAACATTTTCCGGGTTTGTACTCCTGTTAAAAGAAAGGTTGAGACTTCAACTATAATATTTCTTCAGTTTGTCAACATTCCATGTTCGCTTGATCGGTTTGCCTTGTAATGTTTCTAACATGTATGCTCCTTTATCTAATTTTTGAGTAACTCGGTACGGGCCCTCCCAGTTGGCTGCTAATTTTTTGTCTGGAGCGTTTTTGTTTCCGATGTCAGCCCGTTGCAATTCCAGTTCGGTCGCCTCGAACTGTCGTGGGACCACTTTCTTGTTGTAGGCGTACGCCATCTGCTTTTTCATCTGAAGTTCCCGGGCATGGGCCGTTACCCGGGCCTCTTGAATGAGTGCTGATTCCAATGCAAATGCTTCATTATTCGGTTCCTCACCATCCCGTAGCACTTGACTCCGTCGCCATGATTGTTGTCCGACTTCAACTGGAATCATAGCTTCACTTCCGTAGGTTATCCGAAATGGAGTTTCCCCCGTTGATGATTGAACCGTGGTTCGGATCCCCCATAGAGCATAATATAACTGTTCCACCCAACTCGATCCGACGTCGTGCATACGTTTTCGCAGGGCTTCCAAGATTGTTTTGTTTGCGGCCTCTGCTTGTCCATTGGACTGGGGATGTTTGACCGACGCGAATCTGTGCCGGATCTGGAAGTTGGTCATCATTTCTCGGAACCCTTTGTCCGTGAATTGTGTGCCATTGTCAGTGACGACTTCTCCAGGAATCCCGAACCTCGCAATGATGTTTCTTTCAAAAAATCGTTGTACTTGGGAGGATGTGATGGTGGCCAGTAGTGCCACTTCTATCCACTTGGTGAAGTAATCCACGGCGACGATCAACCACTTCTTCTGTCCTTCTGCCGGCTTAAAGGGTCCTAACAAATCCATGCCCCATTTAAAAAATGGCCATGGTGCCGAAATGGACTGTAACTCTTCAGGAGGTGACAGAAGTCGCGATGCATGTATCTGGCAATTCTCGCATTTCTTTACGTGTTCGATTGCATCAGCTGCAATCGTCGGCCAATAGTACCTGGCTCGGAGTGCTTTTCTTGCCAATGATCTCGCCCCCATGTGTTGTCCATTAATACCTTCATGTATCTCGGACAGCACATACTCGATTCTGTCTGGAGCAACACAAATCAATAGGGGGCTGTGCAAACCCTTTCTGTATAATTTGCCGTCGACGATTGTGAACAATGTTGCTGCTCTTGTCAATCTCCGAGCCTCCAGTGTGTCGTCGGGCAACATTCTTTTTTCTAGATAATCGACTATCGGACGTCTCCAGTCTTTATCGGATGTGATCATCATAACACAAGAGGGGTGCAATATCTGCTGCTGGACTACTGTCCGATTATTTCCAGGGCTCTTTGTACTTGCTAATTTTGACAAGATGTCAGCCCTGGCGTTATCTTCCCTAGGAATATGGCTGATCGTTACCTTGGCGAATTCTGCCATAAGTTCTTTTACTCTTCCCAAATATTTAACCAATAATGGTCCTTTCACCTGATAGCGACCTTCTATTTGAGCTGCGACCAATTGAGAGTCCGTGTATACTTTTACCTTATCGGCTTCTTGTTCTTTTGCTTGCTTCAGTCCAGCTATCAATGCTTCATACTCGGCCTGGTTATTCGACGTCCGGAAACTCAACTGTAATGAGAACTCCGTTGCTACTCCATCTGGATTTTCAATTATCACTCCGGCGCCACTTCCTTTTTTATTGGACGATCCGTCTACATACAATGTCCACCAATGTTCCGTTTCCAAAATGATTGGGGTGAGTTCTCGCACAAAATCCGCTAACGCTTGTGACTTAATCGCATGGCGGGCTTCAAATTTTAAGTCGAACTCAGATAGCTGAACCGCCCAATTTGTCATTCTTCCGGCCAAATCTGGCTTGTGGAGTACTTGTCGAATAGGCTGGTCCGTGCGGACTACGATGGTATGACTCTGAAAATACGGGCGCAATTTCTTGGCGGCTACAATTAACGCATATACTAATTTCTCCAGCTTCTGGTATCGCAGCTCGGAATCGCGCAGAGCCCGGCTGACGAAGTAAACGGGTTTCTGTTCTCCCTTGATCTCTCTTGTCAATACTGCACTGATGGCTTCCTCGCCCACCGATAAATACATAATCAGAATTTCCCCTTCCTTTGGTTTTGACAAGACCGGGGGGGATGCCAAATATCTCTTCATATCTGTGAACGCCACGTCGCACTCTGGGCTCCATTGTATAACAACTTGCTTCTTCAACATTTTGAAGAAAGGAAGGGCCTTCTCTGCCGACTTCGGCATGAAACGTGTTAATGCGGCTATTCTCCCTGTTAGCTGTTGTATTTCTTTCTTGCTAATCGGGAATTGCATATCCAATACGGCGCGACACTTATCCGGATTGGCTTCTATCCCTGGATGAGTTAGCATAAAGCCCAGGAATTTTCCGGCCCCGACTCCGAAAGTACACTTCAAAGGATTTAGTCGGATGTTAAATTTCCATAACCGACTAAATGTCTCTTCTAAATCATCGACGTGTCTACTAACCTCCTCCGTCTTGACTATCATGTCATCAATGTAGACTTCTATATTTCGCCCAAGCTGCGGCTCGAACACTTTATTCATCATTCTCTGATATGTGGCCCCTGCATTTTTTAGCCAGAATGGCATGACGTTATAACAATAGTTGGCCTTATCGCCGATGAACGCCGTTTTGTCTTGGTCTTCCGGGTGCATCGGGATTTGATTGTATCCAGAAAATGCATCCATAAAAGAGAGAATTTTGTATCCAGAGGAATTATCGACCAACTGGTCTATGTTCGGCATGGGGTACGCATCCTTCGGACATGTCTTGTTTAGATCTGTGTAGTCCGTACAAACCCTCCATTTTCCGTTTGGTTTGCGGACCATCACCACATTTGAAAGCCAAGTGGTGTATTGGATTTCCCGTATAAATCCGGCTTGTAACAACTCGTCGATGTGAGTGCGTAATGCATGTGTTCTCTCAGGGCCCAACTTCCGCTTCTTTTGTTCTACTGGTTTTGATCCCGGGTACATGGATAATTTCTGACAGCAAACCTCGGGATCTATTCCGACTATCTCCGACGCCTTCCATGCGAAAATGTCACGATTCTTTATCAGGCACTGAATCAATGTATTCCTCTGCCCGGGGCCATTGTATACCCGACGTTAGTAGTGTGGCCGGCCTCTGTTCCTATCTGAACCTTTTCTACTTCTTCTGCTGGCTCTGGCCTCCATTCATCTGGTGCTTCCCGCATGTCCAATTCTACTATGTTTATTTGTCGTCCCCAGGTGCTCTTGTCATCTGTGTTTTCCCGATGTCCTGTCCTTCCTTTATTCTCACTTTCCCAAATCGTATCATAATAACATTGTCGCGAATCCTTCTGGTCTCCGCATATTGTCACCACCTTTACGTTTCCGCCTACGAATTTCAACTTCTGATGTTTTGTGGACATCAGTATATCCCACTTATGTATGGTGGGTCTGCCCAAAATCATGTTATATTGGGACGGACAATCTGCCACGACGAATTTCACTTTTTCAGATTTGAAAGCTTCTTTCGTTCCCAAGGTTAACCGTAAATGGATAGATCCTTTAATAGCAGTATTTCCGCCATTGAATCCGGTTAGCATGGTTCTGCATGGCTTTAAATCTTCCTCACCCAAGTTCATCTTTTTGAAAGCTTGCCACAAGATTATATCGGCAGAACTTCCATTGTCGACGAACATCTTTCTTACTCGGCAATTGCTCACCGTTGCTGATATGACTAATCCGTCCTCGTTTCCGGGCATAACTCCCTCCATATCTTGTTTCGTGAAGTACAAGAGTGGTGGTTCAGCTTGCTCCGTTTTGACTTTAAATTTCGGCTGAGTTCTGATCGACAGTATCTCCTTCAAGTATTTTTTCCTCTGGTTGGCAGTATCGCCTCCTCCACCCATCGCCCCGGATATCACATTACATTCAAACTCAGGTTCCGGGAATATATCATTATCTTCCCGGGGTCTCTTTCCCTCGTCTCTCTTATCATGTGGATTTTCGTCTCCCTTCCGTTTGTTCTTTCTTCCTTGTGTCCGAATCACGTACTGCTTCAGTCTGCCTTCTCGGATGAACTTCTCGATTGCATCCCGCAAATCCCAACATTGGTCCGTGGTATGACCGGGTCCGTTGTGGAATTCACAGAAGCGCGACCTGTCCAACCCGACTTTGTTAAATACGGGTCGAGGTCGTTCAACCTTTTTCATTTCTGTGAGTGTGACCTCCTTCCAAATCTGTGAGCGGGATACGTTCAATGGGGTATACTTCTCGTATTTATTCTCGTATCTCCCTGGTCGAGGTTTCATATCGTTATTTCGAGTTCGATTCTCCGGGTACCCCCTGTTTTTTGAGGGTGGGCTTCTCCTTTCATGTCGCTCTTTTCCTCGTCCTGAGCTGTTGACGACCTCCATTTGCTCCAACTCCAAGTATTTCTTTGCACGAGCACGGAATTCCATCAAAGATTTTACCGGGTCTTTATAGATAGACTTGGCAAATCTTGACGATCCGTTGAGTCCGGCTGATATCAGATACACATGAACTCTTTCTTCTAGTCCATCCACCTGTAGGGCAGCCTCCTTGAACCTATCCAGATAACTTTGCAATGTTTCTTCGGGTAGCTGTCTGATTCTACCTAGAGTGAACTCAGACTTCGACTGCTTTTTGCTAGTTGCGAAATTCAATAAGAATTTCTGGCCGAAATCTTCGAAATTCCTTATCGACCTCGGTGGTAAAGTATGGAACCACGTTTGTGCCGGGCCTGTCAATGTCGTCACGAAAATTCTGGATATAATTGGCTCATCAATTCCCCGGACGCACATTTGCAGATCGAATTCATCGATATGTACTTGTGGATCCTGTGTTCCGTCGTACTTTGACAAGAATGATCCATCAAAGTCATCCAGATATCGAGCATTCACAATGTCGTCCACGAATGGACTATTGTTTTGCTGTCCCCTGCTATACTTCCGACGATAAACTGTTCCTCCTTTTTCGGGAAAATTTTGCTCTCCCGCCTTTTCGTCATGGCTCTTATTTGTGTCGACCCCGTTCCGTGCCTCCTCCTGTGCTCGGTTCTGACTCTGACGCGGCTCCTCTACCTGTCTTTGATCTTCCGGGTCTGTGCCTCTTCTTTGATTCAGGTGTGTCCTCAAATCCTGCGGCTCCTCCTCAGGATTTGAAGCTTGTGCCCGGTCTATTATTCTCCGCAGTTGCTGCTCCAATTGTGCCATTCGTTGCATTTCGGTACGTCTCCATTCCTCATTATGTTTTTCCATTTGGCGTGCAATGTCACGAATATCCTCTTGTCTCTGTAGATTTTGTCTTTTCTCCATGTTCTCAATTCGGCTTAGAATCGAATTGAGGACATTGCTGACTAGCTGTCCTCCGAGTTCCCCTTCCTGGCTCATCCTTCGCGCCGGTTGCGTCCTTCGTTGCTCTGTCTGAGCAGGAGAGGAAGCTTCGTCGGAAACAGCTTCCGTCACATGTACCTCTTCTCTCCGCACCACGTTCTGAGTCTCCGGTATGAAAATCTCTCTGTTCGGTATCTCGGAATGTGGTACAGAATGACTATTTCTTGTGTTCACCATTGTTGAAAGCGTGGGACTCAAATTTTATCGTCCCCACAAACGGTGCCAATGTTCTGTAGGTTTTCCATAACACAACTGTGTAACACCAAAGTGCTACGTGTTTGCTGTTTGATCACTCTAACTCTGCAACTTCAAGGATATCAATGGAAAATGATACCTCGAAGCAGAAGATCACAGAAATACACCAATTGAAGTGGGGTGTGTGCTCTGTGTAATTGAGAGAGAGAGTTAGAATGTGTGTGTACCTTTCACCTGTGATTAATGGATACTTATAGGCAGATTACCTCATAACGGGTATTGGAACTGCTTCCTAGATTCCCGGCCTCATCCAGCACGTTCTCAACGTTCATCTTGGACCGAGTCAGCTTCCACATTCTATGAACAAGTTATCTACACGATCGTTAATAACAATTGGGCCTAGACCCAAACCGCAACAACCATAACAACAGTCAATGTACACACTACACAATCCAAGTCAAATATGTCTTTTAAGATTTTGTCAAAATTCTTTTAATACTTTTCTCTTTTCCTATCTTTATAATATTTTTTAAATTATATTAAAAAATATTAGACTGGTATTTCTTAATTATTTGAAAAATACGTTAAAAAAACAGGAAGCTATGTGCAATATAAAAAAAAAATATACCAAGCTGATCAGGTGAACAATCGAGTTGCTTCACGGAACTGTTACATGATGCACGAGCCCATAACTTATATAGGATGTGTTTCAAGATTAAAAAATGAGAATAAAATAGAAGAACTTTTTTTATTAAAATAAAAATGTAAAAATGTAAAAATGTAAATTTTTTTAAAAAATACAATTTCTTTTTATCTAATACTATTTTTTCTCTCTCTATCCAACACACTATAAGATAGTTAGTAGTCATGTCACTAGTCAATCATTTAGTTTGCATGTGAAGTTCCGTTTTTCTACAAAGGAAAAAAAAGGACGCTCACCAAATCCCAATTAACACTTCCTTAAAAAAAATCTTAATTAACACTTAAAAAAATAACTTAATTATTAATTTGATCTTCAAACTATTATAAAAAATTCAATTTTCTCATTAAATTTTTAAAAATGCATTCAATTTGATACTCAAGATTACAGTACAATTCTATGAAAAAGATTAGATTGATGCATTTTAAAAAATTGAAGGTTAGATTAAATTTTTAAAAAATTTGGAAATCAAATTGCTAATTAAGGCAAAAGAAATATAATAAATAGATAATATGATACGTTAATAAAGAGTTTATATATCGCTATTGTTTTTTTTTTTATATGAAAAGAAAGGTTTACATGTACAGTAGGTATCCGTATCCTTCATCACTATTGGGCAGGTTTCCGCAATGAATGCTGCTGGTTTATCCAAGGAACAACATGTAAGTTGGCAGATTAATTTTCTTGCAGGACATTATGGTCCATATAGCTATGTTCGATTGCTTTCCAACAGAAAATAGGTACAAGAAACCAACTTCAAACTTAGCAGATAAGGAAGGATAAAGAGATGTGGTGTCGCCAGATTTAATTTTAGTAGTCCACATTGCTCACTCAACTGATTAGAAAAATATAGATGTACAGAATTTCAAAAATAAAAAAAACTATACACTTTAATCGTAATATGGAATTCCATATTCATATTTTATAGCAAAATATATTAAACAAAAATATTAAAGAAGCTGATTGGGCAGTCCCCATCGCTCACCCATTATCTTGAATAATCTTTTAGGGGTCTCAATCTCAAATAAAAAAATCTTGATTAAATCCAATTATAGAGTAGAACCTAAGAAGCAGGACCACATATCCAATTAGTAGACCAAACACAGGGATGACTCAGAAGAGCAACGTCTTTGAGTACTTTTATGCAACAAGTGGCGTTGAGGAAAATTATATCATCCAACGTGGGAACATATCATAATTTAACACTATCACGGACAAACTCCACATTCTCTCCTCCCTTTGCCATGTGCTACTGTCTAAAAATATTCTCCACAACAACCCAAACAATGAAACTGTCTAAAAATATTCTCCACAACAACCCAAACAATGAAATAATCCAATAAAAATAATCAAAAATTCTATATATCCATTAACAGACATCTGACACGAGTTCTTTTTACATGTATTTACAGCATTGAGTTTATGAACACGCAGAGACTTGAAGTCATGATGAGTCGATCGAAAAACTTGCTGACGGGTGAGATACAAAAACAAACAGCAAATGGTATGATTTTTCAACAATATTGGAAAGTAAGATTAAGACCAAAATAAAAAGAAACAAACTTTGTTTCAGATTAATCATTGGTTTCAATTTCCAATCTGCATATACATTTGCATTAAACACAAGAGTTTTTTTGGCCGATAAAAATCTTATTCGATTCGAATAAAATTCTCTCGTAAAAAAAGAAAAAAACCTAGTACTGGAAGTCAATTCTAAGGGGTGGTTCCTGAATCAAAATCTTAGGGAAGGAAGATTCAACCTTGAGAGAAGCTCTGCAAAGAGGGCAACTAGAGTGAAGAGTGAGCCACTTGTCAACACAATCACAGTGGAAATGGTGGTCACACGCCGGCAAAACCTTCACTTTCTCGCCGTCTCTGAACTCGCCGAGGCAGATGCAGCACGCCGTTTCGTCCCACGCACTTTCCTCGCTGTCCGACGGCGCGTGGTGGAGGATTATGGGCAATTTCTTGATGGAAGCTGGGTCCAGTCCCTGAGGCTGCGCGAGCGGCGGCGCGTGGGCGGATGCGGCGGAGAACGCGGTGGTGGGGAGGCGTCCCTGGTAGCGGCAAACCCAGCGCGTGTAGATGAAGAGAACAGTGACGAGGAGAATAATGGAGAAGAGTACGATGACAAAAAACAGAGTCCTACCTCGGATCTCCAGGTCTCTGTCATCGAGTTCCGTGTAGTGCCAGCTGAATGATCGAGAATCTGGGTTCGACATCGTGATTTGATTCCACGGTGTGAGAAGGGAGAGCTACGATGGCGGCGAGTGGCGGAGGAGGGCTGCGACGGTGGGGCATCTGAACAAACAGGATCATGAGACACTGTTTGGCTGCAGTTGCTATTAGTAGGCACTGGCAATTTGTGAAGTGAGAAATGACACGAGTGGCTAACGTTATTTATAGTTAAGTTAGGTGATTGGTGTACACGCAAACTGGGCGCGTGGATAATAATTGTTTGTTTGCTTGCTATTTATTTATTTTTCTTCTTGTTAATCGTGTTTTTAGATATTGATTACGTAACTAAAAAGTTTAGTGTGAAAATTATGAGAATGCAAAAATATCATTAACCTATGTCTTTCTTTTTTGCTTTCTAATAAAGATTTGCTTTGAATTTAGTAATTTTCAAAGAATGAAAAGAAGAGGAGAAAAAAAAAAGAAGGAAGAAGAGTAAAGAGTTGGATTGGGAGCAGTAGATATCAACGTTAATACGTTATCTTACATATAGTTGGATATGGAGCAGTGTAGCGGGTTCGCCGACACGTCCTTTTTCCTTAGAGACATCATGGGTGTATTGGATGTATGTTTCCAGTGTATACTAGAAGGGATTTCGATCGCCTCTTCGGATCGAAAACCAACTCTTCACCATTGACTTTTGTATTGTTTGGTTTTTATTAGATCCATCTATCCAATGCTCATTAATTCCAATGTGAAATTATTTGATTCATATATAATATTGTTATATACTTCATATTAGACTAAAAGATGGAACGAATTATATTTTTATATCTGAATATTTATAAATTTAAGTCTCTTTTCTTAATTTTCATATTTATTTTGGGAAATACTTTCTCATAGTGAAAAGATCTAAATTCAAAACACTCAAATGAAGTGTAATATTTAACCTTCTTCTCTAAGTCAGAATGTGGGTTATTTATCATAATTTGCTACGTGTATCGTGTACAATGTCCATGGATTGAGACATTAACGTGTATCAAAATATTACATCATATCTCAAAAATCATAGGACGTGATTGTGTGTCTCTAATTAATTGTGATTTGATATACATCACTTTACATTAATTGAATAGGGCTAAGACCCATTTTTATGAAGGAAATCATAATATGATTTGCTCTGAATGATGTATAATTTCTTAGTATTAAGCATTAGATGCATAGAGATTAAGTTATAAAGATTGAAGTACAATCTGATTTAGAGGATACAATAATCAATGACCTTTTGGTATTCTCATTGTAACTAAAATTTAATTAGCAAATATCATTTCAATATAGAACAAGTATTTTTATTTTAAAGAAAATTCATAGTTCCACTGTTCAAAAATACAAGGTTATGAGAAAATAACCAAACTGAAAACAATCTAATAGAATATGGAATGGGAACTTGGGATAGTCAACCGTTTAGAATTCTAGGTTAAGTATTTAATTTGAATCCCAATTACTATGAGTCGAGTTGGCAACCACTTAAACCTTTTTTAGTACACTTAACATAAGTATTAGACCAAGAGTATGAGATAAAATGTGGACCATGTGGCTAAGATTATCGTTGATTGACACTTAGTATAATAAATTAATAATAACTGGCTAATTTAATGACATTCATTTTTGATAAATAAAGTTATAAAGACTTATTTATACTGAGAAAAAAATATATACAATTTATTTTGGATCATACATTGTTGAGTTTTAGAACCCACTTCATCCCAAGAGTTCAACGTTAATTGGAACAATGGTGTATTTTTATTATTTATCAATTTTTGTTAATTAAAAGAGTCTGATTTTCAATAATTCAGTGTGTTTATTACTTTGTTTATCAACCAAAATACCTATTGAACAAGAAATTATTACTAGGTTAAGGACTATCAAATCAGTTGTGGTTCCAACCAGAAATTGTGCGACATGTAGATCAGCAAAGATACTCACTGACAAAGGATAAAGGAGAATTTGAAATTTAAGAAAATAAGTTAATCAATTTAACCGCAAATAGTGCAAATCACATTTAATCAAATCATAAACAATTAATTTCCAAAAAATAATGGCTGATCATTTACGAAAATCTTGTCACAAGGCCAAAAAGAACACCCTCTGCCATTGCTGACTTGAGTTCGGGCTCTTCTATTCAAGAATATGGTTTATATAATTCCAAAAAAGAATATGATTTATCTTATCAGCAATAATTTGACTATCTCATCAACCATTGCAGCTATGGCAGAAAATTAGCACAAGATTAACCATGTCCTTGGTAGAACAGATTTGTGATGTGTTTCATGCCCGTAAACGGTTTTACTATTATACAAGATCTTAACTTTCAACCATAATTTGAAATGAGACTAGCACAAGATTAACAATGGCAGAAGTTTTGCTGTGTGTTTCATGTTAGTAAACGATTTGACTAATATATGTGAAACCATAATTTGACTATATTTTCATTAACATCACAGCAATGGCAGAAGGCAATATGATTCCGGCGTTGTGGAACATTTGTGTAAACAATCAGGGATTACTTTTAGAAATTGATTGATCATCTTTGATTTGATAAGATTAATGTGATTTGCAGGATTCGGTAAAATTGAATAACTTTATTTTTCAATTTCAGATTTTCTTTTATCCATTATTACTTATTAGTGAATATCTTTATGATTCAAGTGTCAGATAATTGATCAAGATTATAATTTTGTTTTATATGTATAAATTCAAGATGTGTCCGAAGTTTATAATAACTTGCACACTTTAAATTATACTCCCTCGATCGACCGATAGTCCTGTACAATATAATAATTTCTATACATGTTTCAATGCAAAAAAAAAAACATAAAAAGAGAGAATATATTGAATTTGCTTAGTATAAAAGAGAAAATGAAATATCAACGTGTTATTTACTTTTTATATACTTGACTAGTATAGAATTATAAGATTCACTTTGTAGTTTAAGGGAGAAAAATAATGAGTTTGGATCCCTTTCAGTAAGAAATTATGAAGGCGTTTGCTTTTAAGTTATAAAATTGTATTCTTGAAAATTATATTCTTAGAAATGCTATGCTTGAGAATATTATTTTCATGAACATTTTGGTTGTCATTAGGAATTTTAGAAAAATAAAGAATTTCTTTTAATTAAAAATATTTAAAATAAAAAGTAAAACGAGAAATGTGAGCCAATCCTTGGACTTTGTTTACAATCTTTGGATTTAGTCTCTTCATGCTAATACACTCGAGACGGTGGGACTATATACCTCCTTGGTCTTCTCAGTCGTATGATGTCCAACCAATCCTTGGACTTTGTCTGCTCGTATACATGGGCTGCCCTCATGATCAGTCGATCAACCCTTTCTTTTATTCTATCTTACTCTTTACATGCCAATCAAGGAGTTTATGTTGCCAATCCAAGCATCCCACTACGTCCCACGTTGCGTGCTATTCAAACCTCACCCGTTAAACAATCTTAACTATTTGTGATATGTGCCCGAGGATTTCAGATTAGTAGGTAGGATCGTAAACGATATGTTCTTGTGAGAATATCAAATCGGTTATTTACGAGGTATTCTTATAAAAAAAACACTAGCACTTAACTTAGTGAGGCGGATTGACTTGACACTTGAATACTCTTGGACTAGATCTCCTTCCTAGACAAAACTTTATCTTATTATATATATAGATTTTTCTATCAAATATCAAATTTTTATAAAAAAAAATGATTGATTGATATTTCAAATTTTAAATTTTATTTCAAAAATTGTATTTTATATTAATCGAACTAAAATATACTTAATATAGAAAAATCTAGTCACAAAAACAAAAATATTAAACAAATTCAGATATCAATTATAAATTCCTAGTTATGTATGAAATTGTCAAATTGGAAACGTGTATGAAAGTTTTGGAAGAATATTTTCCAATTAACAATTTACTAACATAACGGAATAGAATCATACATAATAGTAGATGAATTTATTCTTTTGGCCAACCTTTTCTTCAGGTCCTGGTCTTGAGCTTCCATGAGTCATGGAAACCCTAGATATTTGTTCATTGCTCGAGCTTCGGATTGGAGGCAACCTCATTATATTATGTTAACTAAAACTTCAGAGTTAATTAATCATCAAGGCAAACGATCGAACCTCAAACTCTCGAACTTTTCTGTTTGACGTTACCACAGAAAAAGGTGATGAGTCATATATAGCAGAATACATTGTTGATTACATTTACTTGCCAAAGAAAGACCAAAATACATTAATATGCTGAATTATCACAGAGGTGTTCGATCAGTTTCATTCTTAGCTTGTGGTTTTCCCTCTAGTCTAGATCATTGCACCTAAATTATATATGCAGTGAACGATATCTTGGAAGAAGCTGCCGAAACGAACCACACAATTTGGTTAAAATTAAATCAAAGAAGAAAGGATCGTTGTAAGCCCACAATCTTGTTGTGTATTCTTTTTCTTCCGTTGACAATGGCCAAATAGAGGGAGATCCGAGTCCAACTGCACCCAACTGAGCATTATGATCCGAAGCAACAACAGGGGCAGAGTGGCAGGCTGGCTAGTGGTGCGGTGCTATATAGGTGTGTCTTCCATCTTAAAATAAGTGTGGTATTTATAAAAAAATTTATCCCAACATAATTTATAATAGTAATATTTATTAGAATATTTTTATTAAAAAATCTTTATATTCCGTAAAACATTCTTTATAATTATTAATTAGATGTTAATGGTGATAGGTGAAAATTGATAGGCATATGTTGTGTACATAAGAGGAATAAATATCTGATAAATTTTCAACAACTGATCACTGAAAATCACATAAGTGAATTCATGTGTCAAATTTATTTATATAATTGTTCATGTTCATTGATTAAATCTCTTTGATTTTTATTTCTCTTCGATTTTCCAACAATTCATTAGTGAAAAAATAAGTATTGATATTTTACAAATCCAATATTACATTCATAACTTTTTCCCAATTATATCTTATTTATACTTCCCCTGTTCTAGATTATATAAAGTTTAAGATTTTGACACTAGTATAAAAGAATATAATTAATTTGTTAAATTTTAAAATAAAATATCAAGTAACTTCCTATTACACCTTTTATTTCTTTAATTAATGACTTATTTACTCTTTCTATGTATACACCACTTCTATTAAGTATTGATTAATAATAGTCTTAAAAAAATACTTAATGTAATATTAATTTTGTAAAATGACATCTATTTTAGTACTGGAAGCAATTACTAAGATATTGAATTTTCATTATTATCCAAATTAGACACCAATATCTAAGTCAATAATTAACCACCAATCAATAAAAATATCTACCAACATAGTTCGTGACTCTCGACAATTCAAATATTGATGACTAATGATGATTCCAACAACATAATTAAAAGTTGGTATTAAGTCTAAAAGTATATCAATTAATAATTTCTTGCATACCCCTTATACAACTATAGTTTGGAAACACTGGAAGTAATAAGATTGATGTATTTTATTGGGCAAACCTTAAATGCAATATCACAGGTATTGTTAGTGTTATTCTCTTATTAAAATTAGAATTTCACTTCAATAATATATTTGTAATTTTCTCAGATCAATCCCCACGGCATGATCATGTATCATTCTATCTCATCTCATCTCATCTCATTTAATTTGATATTACAATTGAGACATTACACATTTAATATACCTTACCATCCACCTTTCCAAGATATAACATCACTCTCTAAGTTGTACCACAAATTAGTAGAATCAAGAAAGCTAAAAAAGTATGACTTGATTGTTAGATTGAATTATCTTGTTTTGACACTTATAGTATTTACAACAACTAAAAAGAGAGCCTTTTACAACAATAAAAATTGTCATGACAAAACTACAAATGAAATGAACGATTAATTTCTTGCAAATAGCTTAGTTTTTTACACTGAAAAGGATATTACTAATCTCTTTAGTACAAAGTCAATATTAATAATTAAGGGTGACTCCTTGAGGCATCTTGAACTCAAATTTTTTTAACGTCTATCGTTCGTAACTTTTTCTTTCCTTTTAAAATTTAAATTTTGTATAAATGAAAGTCAATGTGAACCGTTTTATTATTGTTAAGTTTAATATATCAACTCTGAAAATATATTTTATTTACTCTTTACATTTGTCTCCTTTACAAAAATTAAGTTAGCTTTGGTATTGTTTAGGATGTTTTGTAATTAATTGATGATATAAAGATCTTTGCACTAAAAAAATGAAAAATGAATTCATGCATATAGCTGTTTCCAGTTATTTTAAAAAGAATTAGATTCTAAAGTATGTAAGTATTTTTTAGACCTACCCTGATTTGATTTTGATAAATTCTCGAAATCCAATTCATGAATCTTTTCTTGCCCAAGTTATCGACAATGTGAGTTCCTACAGTCACTATGAGAATCCGAATGACTTCTTTATTTGGGTTCAAACAATATATGTATTCCCATTTGGGTTTTGCTTCTACACTATATAAATTTCTAATAGATTGAGCAATTTGTAAGTGTTTTTTTGTCTCGAACCTGCAACCTTTGCATTATTAATGTGATGTTCCAACCAACTGAGTTAAAAGATCAATTATGTTAAAAAATAATTAATGTTGATAAATATAACACTAAATTTTTAATGTATATTTAATACACATATAATTTTACATAATAAAGTTTGTAACAATTAATTTTGATCTAATAATTTATAGTTTAATTATTAGATCAAAATTAATTGTGTAAAATTATATGTGTATTAAATATACATTAAAAAATTTAGTGTTATATGTATCAACATTAATTATTTTTTAACATAATTGACCTATTAGTTCAATTGAGTAGTGTCGCATTAATAACATGAAGGTTGCATGTTCGAGACCTACATTTACCATTATTTTAAAAACTTATACGGAATGGTGAATCAATAAAAACCTTATGGATTCACCAATTCGTAACTTTCAAACCGCAAAGAATATTTTCAGCACGGTTCACATATAATACATTAGAAATTTGTATAGTGTAGGGAGCAAATCCCTTCCCATTTTAGTTTCCACAAAGGGCCCAAGCCCAGTATACCCAGTTAACTGTGTGATGGATGACACACTCACATCATTCGGGCTTTTCCTTCTTAATCTGTCCAGATATACCGAGTTAGACAAAAACCAATGCCACAATTACAATGTTACCCTTATCGCAGAGCCACAAAACCGCCCACTTTCTTGGCGCGTGTTTCTATTACGCGCCACAGCATAAACGACATCGACTGTAGAGTCGTTTCTGCCGAAACACTTCCAGTTAAATGTGAAGTATTTCTTCTTCTTCTTCTTCTTCTTGAATGAAATTTAAAAACATTGGCAGATATGAAAGGTTTGACGATATTTCACTTCATACGCTCTAGCTTGTGGAAGGGCTTTTATTTTCTAAGCATACTCAAATGCTGTGCACTTGCAATTTGTAGAGTTACCTTCAAGCTCTTGAGAAGAGATTTGCTATTTTTTTATGGCCAATTAATTGCATTGAGTATTTGAATTGCAAAGTTTTACTTTGTTTATGAATTTTAGAAGTGATGGAATTTGCCACGTTAATCTTGGTATTGACTTGTTAGGTTCTTTTATGATGTAGTACTTGTTTGGCTTTATACTCATGTCAATCAAATCTATGAGTTTTCTCAGCTACTCAGTTGATTTCTTCATGAAATTTGATTTCAGAGGAAGTTATCTTGGTTAGCTTTTTAATTTTTGTTTTTTAAAACAAGTTATCATTAAAAGCTTATTGAGAGAGTTTTTGAAAAAAAAGTGATTTTGATTATTATGTATGGTTGGATGAAAGAAAGTGAGAGAAGAGACACATATTACTAAATTGAATAGATTAATATAGAAAAGGAAAGAAAAATTTTTGATTTTTATTTTTAAGGTAAACTTTTTTCTCTTTTTACTTTTTCTTTAATTAAATTGTTATTTGTATTTTATTTTCTTTCTTCTCTTTTCAAACATACCATTAGCCTGTTTGGATATTTTTTTTCCCTTGCAAAATAAGCAATTATTTCTCAAAAAAACAATTTCAACCAAACATGTTATAAGTTTTTGTGCCAAAGAAAAAGGGGGAAGGTTGGTGATCATGCTTCTACTTTTTATGCGTTTACCTGTTTTGTTTAGTAATGACATGATACCTGAGATAGAATATGCATATGGCAGAGCCCCGTATCATATATTGTGTATTTAATATTTGGTGGCAATGTGCATATTTTAGGTTGGTTACCTTTGGAATGCTACTGCATATTGATGCAGCATTATATTAACTGTACAATGTCATGTCAACACTATTTTTACTACAGACCCATGTACAATATAACGGCGCAGTACATTAGTTATATGTTTTTGGCTGAGCAAGCCAGTATATAATGGTGGTATCCATGATGTCAGGGTCCTGCATGATTTGCTGCCTTTATTCTTTTTCTTTTTGGGATTTGGTGTTCCTTCAAACGAAGGGGGAAAAAATCGCTGTTTGAGAGTTTCATCTTTTCTGTTGAACGTTCTCTTTTATCAATTTTTGACTGTGTTCTCCACTTTGGACTAGACCTTATTATCATATTATGTCATTAAAGCTCAAATTAATGATGCATCACATTGGCATTGATTCGTGTACCTTGCCCCTCAACATTTATAATCATGTACGAACCAATTGTTTATATGGCAAGCTGAGTTCAACCACGAGTTTGTGTAACATATGTTCCAGTTTCAATTGTTCTTCATAATGATTCAGATCTAACATAAATATTCCTCTTGTAATAAATTGCTAAAAGCTTATTTACTGTTCAATTTCATTCTCATGTGCTTTTCTTGAAATAGGGAAAAAAAGTCATAATCTGAGATCTGATGGATAAACTTTACCAGTGGCAGAAGCACCATCTGGTTTACTAATTGTGAAGGACATACTTGGATCTGACTCTCAAATGAATATCTTCCCAAACAGTTTGATCATATAGATAGATTTGTTTCAAATTCTCAGATCTTGAAACTATTGTGCATGTACAATATATCCATATCTTTCTTCTGTTCTTGCAGTAATGTTGGCACTCTTTATCACTAGGTGAAACTGTGAGACCTACTAAATAGAGAGTGGAACATTTACAGTCACATCATTTAGTAACACTTAAACATAAATTTCACTTAATAATAATAATAATAATAATAATAATAATAATAATAATAAATGTTAAAGAATGTGTGGCTTAGATTCCTTGATTGTATATTCACAAGAAACAAGTTTTTGAGAATTCACATGAAAAACAACAAGGGCACATGTTATGCTCTTTGCAAGTGACGAGAGTTGATGTTAGGAGCATGGTGTGTGTTCATGTGTTGGGGCATTATCAGATATGCACTCAGAAATTGTTAACCAAACATATAAGTGATGTGATATCAATTAATGAGGCCAGTGCAAAATTGGCTTGCGGTGCGTTTGGAAGTATATGGTGCAACTCATGGGGGGAGTAAGTGTAACAGATAATTCATGTAGTTTGAATGGTAAGCATTTTCTTTAGGGTCATATCCTGTTACTATCAGAAATATACATCTCCCAAAGAAACTAAAAACTTTCGGTCTTGGCGTTACTCTTTGGATTCCCATTATGATAAAGCTCAAGGGCCACTTGTGGGGTTGGTTACCTGTGGGTAAAATCATAATGGGTGCTCCATGTTGCATTAAAACAGTACGATTGGACCCACAGTATTGTGCAGCAATCGTTCAAAGATAAGCAAGAATCAATTGCTAGTGTTGCTTTCTTAATTTGTGCTGCTTGAATGGTTTGTGTCTCTCTCGTTCCTGTAGGTAATGGCAATCAATGCTCTGGCTGCTCTGGTCTCTATCATCAAACCGTTCAAGACTAGAACAAGGTGATCTGAATTCACACTTTATTTTTATCGGTAAGAATAAAAGACAGTGTCAAGGGTTTACATACAATAACTCAATTACCATGTTCAATCAATTGAGTTAGATTTCCTTGACGAATTCACACTGTCTAGAGACTTTTCTTTTTAATTTTTTTTTTATTTCTAGGCCTCTCAAAGCCTGGATAATCGTGTCTTTACCGTAACCAAACCAAACAAAAGTTGTCTGAGACAACCAGAATTCGTAAAAAAGAGATCGATCATTGATCATCAGAGCATGAACTTCGGAGCTAAAATTTATGGTCACTTTGCAAAGTTATAGGCGGGCAGGCAAGAGAAAGCAGCAACAACCGAAATAATCCTATTGCTAAGTTTGCTATTACAAAAGTGAAACTAAAAAAGGCCAAGGTACCCATCATTTTCCACCAGTTCCTAGCTGCTATAGCAGCGTAGGAACCGTGAAATTCAACAATCAACAACAACACAAAACAATAATACATTCATGTTGAGAGAGAGTTTTCAATTCAGACCTATTGATTCTCCTGGAGTTCTTATTATTCATTAGCACATACGACAGATCGTAGCTGCTCTTGATTGATAACAATTACATTCAAAAGGGGACCATACACATGCATACATCATAATTCATAACATTTAAAATATATATGGGATTTGATTGAAATCATCCACCGTTTCATGTCGGCTCAATAATTGAGACGAAGAACTGTGGCAGAAGATATCATTGAAATCACTTGAAGAAGTGCAAAAGTCAGGGAATGGGGGAAGGCTAACATTGGCATGCAAGATATCAGGAGAAGGTATAGTAGTAGTAGCAGCAGCAGCAGTAGCAGCAGCGTGACAACGCGCAAGACGATCCTTCGCAATTGCCAAATCATGTTGAAGCTCCACCATCTTCCTTTGCAACAGAGCTATGGCACCAATGCATCCATAAACCGGGTCTCTGAGCCTTGCCTCAGCCTCATAAGCCAGAGAATTCACCGTGTCCTCTCTCTGCTCTTCTGGCACTTCAATCAGAATCTTGCTCACATTGCTGGCTCCAAACACCTTGTGCACCTTTGCAAACTTCTTGCACTCATCAGACCTAAAGTATGGTGCAAAAATACAATTTGGTATGCATCTTCTCTTCAATAGCTTGCAAGCTGCACACGAAGAGCTTGAACGGGGCTCATAACCCTTCATGGCTCTCACTTACCTACGCTTCCTATGTTGCTCTCAATCCTCTATCCTCTATCCTTTGCTCTCATAAATATGTGGTCCTTTATGTGCCTATATTTCTATTTCCTCCATTAGAATTTTAGCAATTAAAATTTATTTTGAAAAGTGTTATTTTGTTTTAAAAATAAAATTGTGTGTATATATATATATATATATATATTTATATATATAAACATCATTAATATCTCTTTCCCAATGTGAGCAATTACGTGTCATCACCTATTTAGTTCAGCTGGATTGATCATCGTGCCAGTAACAAGAAGGTAGCAGCAGGTTTGGGACCTGCATGGGCCAGTGCTGTCCTCTAACTTCATTTTCTATTTGCTTTTTTACAAAAAATTCATTTGCAATTTTTGGTTTTTCTGGGAAGTATTGATATTGCATTTTTCTTATATGTATCATTCATTCAAACTGGGAGTGCAAAAGTAGGTCCAAATAATTGATTCATTCGGACAATGGGTGCGATGTGTTGGTAGTTTTCAAGTCAGACATGATAGTTCATGAATAAAGACGGGATATTTTGATTGATTGAGGGAAAGAAAATATTCTATTTCGATAAAAAAAAAAAAGAAGTTATATATTAAAAATTATCATTTTGGCAGAGAGAGGTAAACTAAAGAGGTATGGCCACAAGAAGGAAACTGATGGGATCAAAATTAGTACTTTTGAAATGTAACTAGTTTGGCAGTATAGCATGAGTGGAGCCAAAAATCATTAAATCAAGTAGTTGTTGTGTGTATTGTTTTGTGCTCTCTATCATGTTTAGTTTTTTCAGTTTGTTATTTGTTTCCATTTTCTAGTTCATTTCTAACACATGAATGGGAAATTTATGGTGAAACATATGGAAACAAAATCAGTGACGTGCTAAATTTAACCACATCAAAAACATCTATGAGTAATGTAAAGTACTAAATAAGATGAGCCACTTCTTTTCATTTATCAAAGAAAAATTAAATAGGGTGTGGGTCTGGCGGTTATCTATTTTCTCTTATGCTGATTATTATTTTTGTTTTCTTAACTCTAATGAACTTCTTTTTCTTCTTCTTTTG
This sequence comes from Glycine tomentella, assembly GCA_007407185.1. Lineage (NCBI taxonomy): Eukaryota > Viridiplantae > Streptophyta > Magnoliopsida > Fabales > Fabaceae > Glycine > Glycine tomentella. Next base: position 2,255,550 of record PYAF01005436.1, read on the forward strand.
TTAAGTGTCAATTCAACTTATTATCACGGGAGCACATCCGTTTGTTAAATCTTTCTATTTTTGTTGTTAAAGCTAAACGTTTCAAATGATCCGTTATAATTCATTTCCGTACTCCAACTTTCATGTTCCCCCAAAAATGAAAAAGTTATATTCGGATTGTCTTATTTAATAATAATAATAATCAATTATTAATCCAAAAAAGTTACTTACACAAATAAAGTCATATAACCTTATCCTTCCCCTCCTAAAAAACGTGAGATATAGTGTAAAAGGAAAACAAAATGGTGAGGATTTTGTTTGTATGAAGTGTGTGTAAGAAGTGACATATCATATCATTATTAAATATTAATACACTTGGATCGTGGTCATTATATATATAAAAAGAATCATTTTAAAACTTCCCATCTATCATTTTCGGCTTTGGAACAATTGTTTTCAGCATATGATAGCAAGGTCAGGTGCTCACAAGTCACAATTTCCATTTTTGGCAAACCAGATAAACCTTGGCTTCAAACCAAGATTAAATAATTTATAGGCTCAAAGGTTTATGTTTAAAAGTGAAAATTAAAAAAATTCTTTTAAATATGCCAAGCAATGATGATATACTACAAATTGACATTTTATCTTTTGCCGGGTACCTCTCACCAAAATATTTGCTTGAAATGTGAAGAATGGATACTATTTTAAGAATAAACATAAAATGACCCTCTATCTTGTAGCATATTGCAAACCACCGTTGGTTGGAAACGTAGACATGTGTGATTAAAGAATTTATATGAATAATCTAAAAAATGACAGTACAACAATTAAAAACTTAGAATAAGTTATTGTTACTTTTTACAGTGCAAATGTGAATTTTCGGGTGAAAACTAAAAGGATAAAAAGTTCCTGGATTTTTATTTTTTATCAGACACGCAACGAAACCCTTTGTTGGATTATACATAAAAAACAAAACAAGCGAGTGAGAGAATTTTGAAAATTGAATATAATGTTAAAATGAGAGAAAAGAAAGTTTTGAATTTTAATTTAAAAATTGTACAGTATCTTTTTCATTTTATTCTTTACATTAAACAAAACAAAAATACATCAATTTATGTCTTTTTTCTTTATTTATTTTTTCTCGTACCTGGAGAAAAGAAGACAATGAAGCTAACTTTTAAAATTGTATTTGGATTGAGAATAGTCATTATAAAAGGGGGGACAAATGAGTAAATGTCACTTCAAACGCATGGTGGAAGATTGAAAAGGGTATGGAAGAAGATAATGCAGCCTCAAACTCTACATTGGAAAGAGTCCACTTGTTTCATTCACCAGCCTAGTTCGTTTTTTTTTTTTTTCCACTATAACAAATTGCGGGGGAAATGCCGAAAAGAAAAAGAAAGACAAAGAAAAGAGAAGAAAGTACGATGATTTTTTTATAAGAAAAAAATGAAAAGAAAGAATATTAAATATTTTTCTTGTTTAATCACGTGGAAAATAAAATAATATAAATATTAGTAAAATGATATAAATATTCTTGATTAAAAATAAGAAAATGTAACAATTAAATTTTGAGTAAATATATATTTAGAAGAATATATTTTTATACATGAGAATTTTTTTATATGTTTTCCCTCATAATATTAAAAATATAAAATAATTTTTTACTATTAATTTAAAATTCTATTTATTATTATTTTGAAATTATTATAATCATTATTATTCAAAAAATTACATTCAATTAATAATTTTGAACTATTGAATGCATGAATCCCTTAGAACGAGATTGTTCTATTTTAATTAAAAAAATTAAATTTGAGTTATAAGTGTGTAATAACATTAAATAATCTCTCACTTATAATGATTTTACTTGATTTTAAAAAAATTATTTTTCATAAAAATATTAATATTTTATATAAAAAAATTAGTAATTTTGGGACCAAAGAGGAAGAGATAAGAACAGAGGATGTAAAAAAGAATGCCGTTAGCCCGTAACCCTTTAGAAATCAAACGCATTGATAAACTTTGGAATTTGGATCTCCCCTTTGGAAAGCTTCATAAAATGGTCTGACTAAAAGCTTGGTGTTTATGTCATTATTTTTCATAGAATGGTTAGTGAGCATGAAAATTGACAGCTATGTCCACTTACGCAATTGGGCTTCGGATTACTAAATGGGCTTTAAGAGATTGATCCAAAGAATTCCGCGAACTGGGACCTAAAGAAGTTTTCCCTTCTCTTTGGTTATTATTTATTTGTCATTCATATGACAAAAGACCACCTAATACATACATTAATTGGCATGAATTGTTCTAGTTTAATCAATTGGTTTCCAATTTGAGTTTTATATATACAACTGTATAATATAATTCAATAAAAAAATTATGATTTATAATAATCCTATTCAACTTAAGTAAGAATGCCCATATATATGTCTTTAATTTGGTTTAAAATATACCAGCTGGATCGTAAGAATCTTCCACGGTTGTTATTAGCTTAACAGGAAGATGCACTTCCATTTGCCCCGAATATTAATTAAATTCTTAGAGAAAAAGAATATTGTTTTCTTATGGCAATGTCCAACCTTGCATAAGAATGTTCAAAATCCAACCAAACTATTTATAAATTATCAATTTTATCCAAAAAAAAAAACAAAAAACCATCAAAACAATTTTTTTTAAATCAAATTTTCTTTGCCATTTGATCCTATTTAGGAATTTTATTATAAAAAATTGAACCAAATCCAAGAAATCATATTGTATTATATTATTTTTTATTATAGTAATTAATAGTAAGTATTAAATAATTTATTAATTTTTCTTTATTTTATAATCAAGATATATATTTTACTTTCATACTTTTAAAAAGGCATGTACTAATAGTGTTAAAAAAATAATACTAAAT
>PYAF01005436.1:2258530-2286645 GCA_007407185.1 Glycine tomentella
ATTGCTAAATAAAAGTAAAAATAATAATTTTTTAACTAAAATATATTAAGCAGAATTTAATAAAAAAATATTTCATTTTTAAAATAACTTAACATGATAATTATATAAGTTTAATTGACAAGATTTTAAATTATGATAATATATTACAAATATAAAAAATATCTAACCAAATAGTAAAAGATTGATTTGATTTAGTTCAGATTTGATTTTATATTAAAACTAAATCACATAAAACTGTATTTTTATTTTATATTTGATTCAAATGATTTTTTTTATATCTAAAATCAAATCATATTGCACCAAAAAATACTCTTAATCTTGTAAAAGACGGTTGTGTGGCTTTTTGCATCTAACAGATGCAAATGTGAAGGGAGCTTCGTGAATTGGAATTAAAATGTTCCACATAAAATCTTCCATGCCAACTCAATTTCTCAAGTATATATATGGTCAAATGCTATAAAGTTGCGCTGAAAATAATATTCAAAATGTGGAAATAACTATGTCCACGTAAAGAAGTATACCTGAACATAAAGTTTGACGGGGATTGTTAATTGCTATAACATTTTTGGGTTAAAAAACTAGCTGGGGAATATAACAAATCTTGCAGGTGACGAAAATCCTCCAGATGTCAGTAACCAACAAATTCTTCCTTTCTGAATATACTTGCTTGGTTTCAACTGCACAAATAGAAAGGGTCAAGTGCTCGTGCGTTTAATTTGAAAGCTTGATAGTTTATGTTGTTTTAATTCACATCACTCTAATACTTAACTATGCATTGAACAGTCTTGTCCAGAAATGTTGCTATTGCTAAACAAGGTCCCATTGAATGATCCTATGATACGGGTCTTGTGTCTAACCCAGCATGCCCATAGATATTGAGCCAACAAATGGCAATACAAGCCCAAAAGACCAGCCCAATGTATGGATTTTGTATGACCAGGGAAAGATACGTGGTACTTGAAAGAAATTTAAGAATATTAGGTAACATTCTGTTTGAGTATTCAATTTTTTTTTCTTTTTTAAAATATTTTTTATTTTCAAATTTTAAAGATTTAAAAAATATGTATTGTTTGTCTAAAAACAATCTATAGAAAAGAAAGTATTTTATAAGGTGTCATTGTGTTTTTTATTTTCAATTTTGTGTCTCATTTTGAAAATATTTTCTAAATTTTAAACCAACATATATTTATTTTTATTTTTTATTTTTTAAAATAAAAACTCAAATAGCAATAGTTAATAGTTTACAAGTTTAAAGGTTACCAAAAAAAATAGTTTACAAGTTTAATATGAAAAAAAAAAACGAGATGACCTTAATTAGCAGGCTGAATTTTTTTCTTTTCTTTCTACGGAGACTATTCCCTACTCTAAGTTGGGAGAGTACTATGAAATATGAATGACTTCTTATCATTGGCTTAGGGGCAATTATTGAATGGAAAATGATAATGATAGTCTTTTTTTTAATATTGTTTTTGTGATTTGTTGAAATTTTTAAAATTATCAATTTTAGTGGATCAAATATCTAAATTAAGATAGAGAATCATCAAATAAAAGTGAGATTCATTAAATTGATGATTTTTTTAAATAAATTTCACTCAATCACAAAAGAAATATAAATATTAAAAAGAGAGAGTTGAAAGAATTTTGCTAAATTTCTCATTATTAAATATGCAAGTGAGTGAAGTCGGCTTAATATATGATTAAAAAGGATTTAACATCTTGTACAGTTGATAAAATAAAAACTATTATAGACCTTAATACTTAAAAAAAATGATAATGTGATGATCCCATATTAAATAAAAGAGTGATAATATATGAATTATTTTTTAATTTAAACACTTTACTAATATTTCTTATTTTTTAATTGTCACATCATAAATTTTATCATATTTATATTTTTTTTTCTATGTGTTGGCTAGTATACATATAAAGTGTCTGTCAAACATTTTTTAAATAAAATTAAAAATTTAATGTGATATTTAAACTGAGATTTTTCACCTAATTGATTAGTCTTTTGAGTTCTAACTTTTCTCCTCAGCTTAAGCAATAACATCCTATTTATTCTTTCCAAATTCCAAGAGGGAAATATCAGTAAGAACTTGAATGAAAATGATGTTCATCATATATATTCCTGCAACAAAGAATCTGCCGATGCTGTGAAAATGAAAGCAGAATTTCTAGTTGGAAAATTGGCTACTGGCCATGCTGACATCCAAAGGAAAGCTGCATATGAGCTCCGGTAAATTGCAGCTTTAATTTAAAACTCCATTTCCATTTCCATTTCCAACTACCTCTATCTCTATATTGCTTATACAACTTTTGTGCATATATGGTGTACCATGATGTACGTGACAGAGCCGTTAATTAATGGATTAAAGAGGACGCGAGTGCTTAAAGAATTCAACATGTTTTGTTTTTTCATAAACGAAACTCCCCTTTTTCCGCTTTTGATTCCGCTTTCACCTTTGAGAGAATTTACAGAGTGAATTGTATCAGCAGCCACTGTAGTCCGCAAATCAAAATGGACTCCCAAGTTTTAAAACATCCGTTTCACTAGAAAGCTTTAAAAGGGAAAAGGTAAAAAAAAGAAAGAAAAAAAGTGCTGAAATCTAAAAGAGAAATACGGAATTTAACGGGAAAAATTAACGTAAATCCTGGAAAAAGTGTGATAAACAAAAAGCCATTAAGGTCAAATATTATCTTGATTAACTATTTTTGTAAGACTTTAAATAGTGTTCATTAGTCTTTGGTAAATATTATTAACTTTTTTGCTGGCACATTTTGAGGAACAAAAAGAATCAAGAGGGAACAATGCCCGCTTATTGCGAATTAAAACCGAGTGAATGACCACCATTTACAATAAAGAAATTCAACCCATGAACTTTGCTAAAGGTACTCCCAGCAGAAAGCAGAAAAAAGAGATCGGGTTTGATCTGAGCTTGTAATAATCTTAAAGGAAAATAAGCGTATAATGTTTATAATGCAGCATGCATCATGCAACTAACAATTCATGTATGCCTGAAATGTATCCCAACGATTTTTTTTTCTCGTTATCACATATTTCGCTTGGTCCCCGACAAAATACGTAGTGTCTACCACGTGTCCTCCCCGTTGTTGCCACCTATTTTGCTGGACCCTGTAGCAAAATACATGGTCAATGAATTGACATTAGTTGACATAATTCGTTGGAATGTGTAGCGAATTAGCCTGCGTGGTACCGTGGGAATTAATAATCTTTGTATGACATTTTGATGTTTTTTTTTTAAACGTGATAATCTGGTCAGTGTCTCGAAATATCTTGTCTATTATCAAAAATTTTAAACTTAGGTTTATATCTAGATTCATTAACAAAGAAAATGTGTTAGAATGCTAATTAATAATATTATAAAACTATCCAATGTTGTTACTTATTGGCTGAATAGTGTAGGGTTTATTTATTTATTTTATTGATTTCACTCTCTTACTTTCTTTGTATTTTTTCCTAAAACCATGCTACCATACGTAGTTCAATAAATAGACTGGATATTCTATTTCACCCATTACGTAACACTTGAAACCAACATGTTCACTTGAAACCAACATGTTCAGTGCACACAGAGCATTTACTGATAGAATTCAATTACACTTCCATAATTTAAAATTTACGCAAACAATTAAAAAAATGACAAAATTATTGATGAATGACTATTGAAAAATAACATAATACAGGCAGTGTTACGTTTTGCCTAGTGACTTCCCAAAGACCAAGAGCAGGATGCAGAAAGGATGAGAATCCCAAATCAACATATCTCATTAGCTTCAATATGCAGCCGAGAAAGCATGGCATAAAATAATTCAAAGTCGGTATAAAAGATAGTTATCTACCGTTGACAAACTTACATGCTTTACCAAATGAATTTGCAACAAAAAAGTTTTGTACTAGCACTACAATATGAAATATATTATACCCAAACCAACCATATGAAAATGAATAAATTTATGCACAAAACACACGTTAGTATATACGTATAATATGCCTCAGGAAATCTTATATCACACTGTAAAAGAAGATCATCAGCATTTCGTAAGATATCCAACAGAGAACCATTATCTCTGCTGCGTATAAATAATAGTAAAAGGACTGTCCTGTGGAGCTTGAAATTGAATTAATACAATGCATCAGTGTTTAGTCATCATTGGAAAAGTTAACTTAGAGAATCATCATGTCCTTAATTTGCAGAAAGATGAAGAAACTGTAAATCTACCTTTACCAACACCAACAAGTAAAAATAAATAGAATAGCAGGTAATAACTGAAGTAAGTAATGATGAATTTTATTTTTAAGCCAGGAAAGGAAATCCATCGATTCCATCTTGTGGTTGTCATTTATCCAAAATCTGAAATTTCCATTTCTCTTGAAACAGATACATACATGAATATAAGTTAGTGTCACATGATAAAGACTACAAAAAATATATATATATATATATATATTAGAAAATTTACCCAGGTTTTTTTATGGAGACCATGAGTATCTTTTACAATAGGTAATACTACCTTAGAGTCATATTATTACTATAACAAAAAAATTCTTCCAATATTTAATATATTTTTAAGACTCAAATCGATATTTTTTTCTGTATTTAAATTATTAGTTAACATGAATTCCTATCTTTTTTTTGTGTATTTATCATGTGTTTCACCATCAATTCTAATTAATTTGAGTTAAAAATGTTGTTCATTTTTTTATTTATTTATAATGTGTTTGTGGTGACTGCAACTTACTTTTTTTTGGTGATGGTAAAATAACTCTTTGCTATTTCTGATTCTTCACAATCACCACAATTTTGAGGATCAGAATCAATTTCGATTAGGTATCCACACACTTAGTGATAAGTATATATAAACAGGAACAGTATAGTATAATAAATTAAACGGGTTTTATTAATTAACTAGTATTTTTAGGATATTAATTAAAGAAAAAATATTTATTAATATAAATTATAGAAGAGTTTTAAAAAATAAAATAGAATTTTTATTTCTTACTAAAAATATTTATATTCTAAATTTGTTAACCAATAATCTAAAACACTTGTTAGTATTTATCTAATAAAATAATAAGAATTTAGTAATTTAAACAAAATGGAATACTTTTGGGAGAAAGTCTTGCTTGTTCCACGAGTAAGATATTTTTCTTACTCTTGACCATTTATTATGTAAGGTGTAAATTGTAACGATCTAAAAATTATTCTATATATTATATTTATTTATTTATTTATACACAGGAGTAAATTACACCCAACCCCTAAAGGGGTTGCTTTTGTTTAAAATGGGGGATAAACCTTGGGAAACAAATCGCAACTCAAACTGCAAAAATAATTATACTACACTACTTTCTCCCTACTACTACTTTGTTTTTTTTGCTCTGTTTTATGATGAAATCGTTAGGAGTAATGGATTCATCAAGAATGAGGATGAACCTTGTGTTTACAAGAAGGATAGTGGGAACAATGTTGTTTTCTTAGTACTCTTTTGAAACCAAGAATCATTTATTCAATCAAATTCCATTGCCAAGAAATCAATAAGCTGTAAAAAACTTTCTGTGGAAATAATTTGAATCACCACCAAAGATATTTAGAGTAAATTGTAAAAAGTGGTCGGATGGGTTAAAATCTTCACTAAAAACAGAAATCGGAAAATGGGCTCCAAAGTAGATGTGGGCACGCAGGACAGGCTGCATAGTTACTACATAGCAATTCTTGACTTTATCAATATACCATGCTATGTCCAGTGCATCAAGAAACAGTATGATTGATGTCATCTAAAACAAAACATTTGATAAATCTAGTGAGAAATAAATTTCTTAGTAGACAAATTTAAACCATCAAACATGTTAGAAGGTTAGTAAATAATTAATATATTCAAATGAATCCATAAAATGATTAAGCAATTATATGAATGCATGAAATGAAATGGTCACAGGTGCACATGATCTCTACATATGTACAGTATATAGGAATGTTGTGGCCGTCTTACGTTAATCATGCATGAATTTTCCATATATTAGCACCTGATCTCTCTACATCTTATTTTGGATGTAGTATCATAGGTCCAATTTCACAAATCTTGTACTGGACTTGTAAACTTGAATCAATCATATTTACACATCAAAATCCGTTATTCCCATATAATCTTATGAAAAATATTTCTATCATGTTCATCATTCATACCAGAAAGATGGTTAAAACAACATAACTTATCTAATAAGCAAAATTCTATCAACCTAGGTAAATTAGTTGAATCTTCTCAAGCGACCGAAACTTATATTAGTGATTTAATATATAAATTATGTAACATGGTAACCAAGACCGGGTTTGTGTAGCCGAAATGATTGGAAGAAATGGGTGTGTCATAATTAATCTTATCCGGAATAGACCGGAGTGACGAAACCCGGAATGACCATAGTGAACACAACCTGAATAGTCAACATAAAAGGTTATGTCCGGGTAAAAGTATCTTGGATGGTTTTGTATTCGGGCTGGTTGCAGTATGGTAAGCGCCCAAGAAGATTTTACAAAATGCTTAATGTGTCTGTACTAAGTTTATCACAGGGGGTGTATCTACGTAATGGTATCTAGGATGTCCGAAATAAGCTAACCCGAATTGGTAAACTATAGATAATTATATCCGGGTTGGCAGAGATAAGGCTTAACTAAGATATATCTGGATAGAGGAATTCGGGATGGCAGGAATAAGTTTTTCTTATATTAGATATTTATAAACGAAATTGCCGGGGTAAGGTTAACCGGAATGGGTCTCTCCTAGGTAGCCGAAATATGTGTGCTCGGAATGGTATATAACTCATATAGCTCTTCCTGGTTGGTCGGGATATGTTTGTCGGGTTGAGATTTTATACGTTGTATCCGGGATGGTCATACGCAGGTAATTGTATTTGAGTTGGGAAAGTATTACCGGGATAGTTTATAATGTATATAGCTAAGTCTGGATTGACCCGGTTGTATACCTTTTTGAAGGAGTATCATAAGTGATTATAATTGGAATGACTGGGGTGTGGAAACTGGAAAGATAGTGTACTGGATAATTGTTGGCTGGTTTGTCCGGGTTCACTAGTCTCGTACATCGATAATCCATCACTTACCATTCCGTCACCGATTTTACTTTTTACGTATTTGAACCATTGATCATTCATATCATTCACCCATTAATTCCAAACATTAATATTAACAATTTCTATAGATTATTAACTTACTTCTAAAATCATTCACGTATATCCTCCCAAAGTGATAATAATTTATATTATAAATTCTTGCATATCCTGGACTTAAAATCATCGTATCCTTGTCATAAATTAACTTTTAAAACTTAACTTTTTCAACTTAAATAAAGATTAAGTATGGCCCAATAAGCACATAAATTACATTTAATTAATTTCTAAATTAGAGATTGAAGCCTAGCCTACTTCCAATAAGTCTCATGGACTGTGTAGAGAATTTTTTGGAATAATTTTAAGGTAAAAAGTTTTTACGTGAAGAAAAGAAAAAAATGGAAGTATGCAAAGGTGGTAAAAAATAAAGGTTTTATGAAGGGTGGGGGCTGTTTTCATGTAAAGATTTTCTGAATGCAAGAGTATTTATACTAGTTTATTTAGTTGGGTTTTAAATAAGCTAATTGAGTTATAACTGGATTAAGATTTAGTTTGGTTACAAAGTAACTAATCTTAAAGATATTTATCCTAAATATTCCTTTTATTAATGCATGTTATCTTATCTCATTCATTGACTTTACCTTGACTCAATTATTCCAAAAATATTTAAGTTGATGAAGGCTTAGGAACATTCATGCACATTTGGATTTATTCCAGTTTGGATAGTTAAATAAAATTTATCCTTATTCTTCTTAAATCCTATTATTATAATTTAATCATAAATATAAACTAAAAAATATTTTTGAAGATGCTACATAAGCAATGTGGATGATTATTATCTTTTATATTAATGAGTATTTTTAATTCTTCTAAAACATTGTCCAAAAAATTCTTGTTTTAGTATAGTTATTTAAAAATAAAATTAATTATGATTAATATTTTAAAAAAATTAAAAAAACTCATTAATATAGAATAACTCATATTGCTTATATTTTACATGATAAATGGTAGAACACACTGGAGCAATCAAGTATTTCTCATACTTTTGGTTTTGTTTTATGCCCCAGGCATCAATGATGTGGATCCGTGCAGGACATAGGCAATTAAACTTTTGTTATTAAATGATATAGCAGTATTTGATTTGCTTTGTTTCACGATAATTCTACTAGCAGGTATCTGAAATGAGGCGAGAAGCCACGTGGACGGGCTTGTCAGAGAAAAATATTTAGGGAGGAATTTGGGGATTGATTTTGGATCAGGTGGTGGAAACGGAAATGACTGGTCATCACTTCACCCAACAGACAGAAAGCAAAGCCAGCACAGCTGTTTTACTATTTTTGTTTTTTCATATTCATTTTTCTTTCATAAAGCAATGCCCGGAGAATCTTGCCACAAATCTTTCACAAATAAATACCACCCTCTCTCTCATACACATGCACTCACCCAACAATAACAACAACAACAACAAAAAACCTTCTTCACAATCACAATGGTGCGTGTCAAAGAAGCTCTCCTTGTCACCCCTTCCGAGCCCACACCGAATAATGTCCTCCCACTCTCAGCTCTTGATTCACAACTCTTCTTGCGCTTCACCATCGAGTATCTTCTTATTTACAGGCCCGGCCCAGGCCTGGACCCAACCTCCACCGCTGCTCGTTTAAAACTTGCATTAGCCAAAGCCCTTGTTCCTTATTATCCATTCGCCGGAAGGGTTCGGTCTCGGCCTGACGGACTGGGCCTCGAGGTCGTTTGTCGGGCCCAGGGTGCTGTCTTCGTCGAAGCCTCTTCTGAACGTTACACTGTCAATGATTTCCAGAAGGCCCCCAAAACAGTTGCACAATGGAGAAAGCTATTGTCCCTCTACGTCACCGACGTTCTCAAAGGATCTCCAATTCTTGTTATTCAGCTGACGTCGCTAGCCGATGGCGGCGCTGCCGTCGGCGTCGGTATCAATCACTGCATCTGCGACGGATTCGGCAGCGCTGAGTTTCTCAATTATTTCTCCGACTTAGCATCCGGGAAGAGTGTGAACACTGATCCAAAACCTAGACCGGTCTGGGATCGACACCTCATGAACCCGGACAACAGGACTCGAGCAAATCCGGCGATGCATGCCGAGTTCGCCGGAGTCCCGGATCTGTGCGGTTTCATGAGCCGTGTCACGAGCGGGCTGAAACCAACTTGCATTGTGTTCGATGAGAGGCGGATCAACGCGCTGAAGGGCGCGTGCGGAATGTCGCACACGTCGTTCGAGGTTCTGGCTGCGCACGTGTGGAGGAGTTGGGCGAGGGCGATGGGGTTTCCTCAAAACCAGACGCTGAAGCTTTTGTTCAGCGTGAACGTGCGGAAGCGCGTGAAGCCGGGACTGCCGGAGGGGTATTATGGGAACGCGTTTGTGCTGGGGTGCGCGCAGAGCAGCGCGTGGGAGCTGGGGGAGAGAGGGGTCGGGTACGGGTCGGGTCTGGTGAAGCGTGCTAAAGAGAGGGTGGACAGCGAGCACGTGCGGAGGGTGGTTGAGTTGGTGTCCGAGTCGAGGGCGAGTCCTGACTCGGTGGGTGTGCTGATTCTGTCGCAGTGGTCAAGGCTGGGTCTTGAGAGGGTCGAACTCGGAATGGGGATGCCTCTGCATGTGGGGCCCATATGCTGTGATAGGTACTGCTTGTTCCTTCCGGTGACCGGTGAACCGGCCAGTGTGAAGGTCATGGTGGCTGTCCCCAACACCGCCGTTGACAACTTTCACCGTTTCCTCCAGCAATCGAATTTATGACCCAACCACAACCTCCTAGGTTACGAACGTTGACCTCTGTAATTATTCTTCACTAGTTCTGTTTTGAGTCTTACAAAAATAAAATAAAAAACAACCAAATTATTCCGAATTTTCATTTTCCCTTCGTTATAAAATGTTTGATTATGAATTACAAATTAACAGTGATATATTCATCGTATAAAATAATTTGAGTTTAATAATTATGCATTAATCATGTAAAATTATTTATTTAATTATAAATTATAATTTAAATTATTTTAAGATAATTATTTTAAAAATTAACAAATTTTTAATTGAAAATGGATTTTTTTGTTCAAAAATAAAATTTTATTAGAACTATCCAATTTACTATTTGGAATCATATCACGGATGAGATATGATAAAATAAGATAAAGGTAGAAAATTAAACTAAAAATTCTTTTTCTTTATCATCAATTGATATATAATGTCACTTATCAGATATAGTAGGTTATATGAAATTTTTTCATTTTTTTCATTTATTTAATATTATGGATGATTGATTGTGAAGGGATCCTGAACTTTTGAAGTTGTATTTATGTAATATACCAATTTGTTAATATACCATCCGGAAATAATTTGAGAGGTTTTTCTTAACTTTATCCACGTCAACAAATAATTCAAAATGAACTTTTTAGAATAGGTCCGAGTTAAATAAGAATTCTTTGACTAATAAAATATTTTACATTTTATATTATTATTATATAATTATTTTTTAAAGAGTTTTGCATTATCAACCAGTTAGATAAAATAATTATTTTAAAATTAATAAATTTATCATACATAATTTATTATTACTGAAATCAAATTTGATTTTTTAGTAAAGTTTTTAATAAGTAATTAGATAAAATAGAATTAAAAGAGAAGAATACTAATAAAACAAAAATTAATCATAAGTAAATAAGAGAATACTTAATTTATAATATGATAGAAAAAGAATAGAATAAGTATACAATAAAATTAAGGAATAATGGGGAATGAATATGTATATGATTGGTTCCGGATCTAATCAATCAAATATTGGCATATACTATTACTATTTACGGTTTTCGAATTTAAATTTATTTTATGCCATTCCCACTTGTTCACCCTTTCTCAAACTGATCCCTTAACTTTTGTTATCCTGGTATGACTGTTTCATCATCTAAGCACCTAAAAATCTTGCTCCCTTTTTATGAATTTGAACACACCTTGACACCTGTGTAAAAGACAAACACAGGATTAACAAGTGGATGGATTCAAGTTTATCTATATTTCTATAAATAGAAGGCGGAATTTACCCATTTAATATTAATTCATTAGCCTTATCTTATTGAATTGATTGCATTTTTTTTTCATGATTCATGTCATGTGCTATCTTAATTTCTCATTTTTTTTTTAATTTATTCTCTCAAGTTTTTTTTTTTTGTTACACTCTCAGGTTTTAAATTATTATAATTAAGTAATTTCATCACACACACTTGTATAATATTTGTATATACAAGCACTCTCACATTAGATATATACCATAAGGAGCATTTTAACAGTTTTTTTTATTACTACAATGTGCTATAATTGATAATATCTTAACTGATTTGCTATTATATTTATATGGAGTGCCTTTTGAAATTATTTTCATATTCAATTGTTCATTCATTATCGCACTTTTACACGAGTTGTCATTTTGAAATAATTTAATAACATTTTGATGGACCAAAAATTAAAGTAAACAATTAATTTAAAATAATAATTAATTTACAATTCCTAATTCAATTTTTTACAAATTCTTTAATGTTAAAGTATAATTTTAAAATATTTTATAGCATTATTAAAAAAACATATATGTCATGCATGACATGTTTCTCTTGAAATTATAATCATAAGAAAAAAATTCATTTCATAAAAAAATTGTTTCAAAATTTTAATATAATTAAGAACTTTCATTTAGATGGATAGAAATAAAATAAGAAATATTCACCAAAAAAATATTGATTGAAATATGATTCAGCACTACTTATCTAGATTACTACTCTATCTAACACATAATTAATATTTATTTTCCTCATTTATTGCATTTTCAAAAAGTTAAAGTATAATTTTCGTTTCCTTATTCTTTTAAATTTGTGATTTCATTCTCCCATTTTTAATACGTCTCTCACTTTTAAAATATTATGATTTTAGTCTCTTTTTTTTAATTGAGGTATTTTATTTTATATTTGTGATCAATTTAAAATGTTAACTGTGTACTTTTTTAATTCTTTTATTTTTTTTATAAATTAAGCTTATCAGTAAATAAATAATTAAAAAGTCTAACAAATGATTAATAAATAAACATGTATCAATCAATGTTAGTTGAGAACACAATCAAATTTAAAATTGGTCATAGGGATTAAAATCATGAAACTTTTAAAAATGAAAGACCAAATTTTTCATTTAAAAAATAAAAGAACTAAAATCATATTTTGAGAGAATAGAGAGATAAAAATTGTATTTTAAGGTTTTAAAAATCACATTCTACTAGATATCTAATTAACTATCTATAATGGATAATAATAATTAATAGCTAAAAATGAATACTTTACTTTATATGTTAAAATAAATCAATTTTTTAACAGTAAATAATTCCTAACACAAATTTTAAGAAAAAATTACATATATAAAATATTTATAAACATTCAAAAATAATATTTTCCTGTACATATGACACGTGTAACTGCATTCTTGCACAAAACCATTGATATATATATATATATATATATATATATATATATATATCTTATAATTAATTACAAAAAGATGCATGCATGAACAGTTGTTGTTTTTGAGGGTATGATTAATTAGTTGTTTATATAGTAAGTTATTTTGAAATAAGCCGAGGAAAATGGTCGGGTCCTTTGTATGTAGCTATCATTTTGGTGTTGTTGCATTTTCTATTATTAAATGCTTTATTTTAATCGAAAACCTGTTAGTATGATGATGATGTCTGTCAAAAAATCGTTTTATTTATTTGTAACTCATATCATAAACGTGAAAAGTTGTTTATTTATAAGTTTTTCCATAAAAAGTGGATTATGTCCGTTTGGTTTTTCAACAAGATATGCATGACGTATAGTATAGAAGTTCTAAATATTTTAAAAGCATATTCGCAAACTTTTTAAAGAACTTGATGCATCCATCAACTTCCATCCATGGATGAGCGTGGTATGCAGACAAAGAGTACTGGTGGCGTGATTAATTATTGTACATTTCATGTGCTCAGACATTTGGTTTCACTTTATAAATTACATCAAACATTTGACTTTGTATGTAATCATGTTTAGTATAATTGACTGTATAACTGCAATGACAATAATATATGATTATTACAATAAATATAATGGCCAAATGGGTACGGAAGGAATACACAAAATGTTTCTATAATTATTCTCTCCCTCTCTTCTATTTTTTTTTTTGTTTATAATTTTATTTAATTCCATTTGATGTTACACTAAATGATCCTTTAGGTGCTTCAAGATAAGATTGGAGGGATGCTTCAAGTAAAATAATATCAAGCAAAATTAAATGTCTACCAATATAATAAAACCAATAAAAAATAATTTTAATATGGAGAATTTTGAAGTAGATGTTGTAATTGTCGAGCTAGTAATTAGGGTATCTGAGTTAGAGTGATATGATAACTCCGTTAAGAGTCTGAGAATGTCGGTAAAAAAAAAAATTACATATAAATATATAAGTATACTCTGCATTATTAATCAAGATTATGTTTAGACAAGTAACACGGTTAAGTTATTAGCAAAATAATTACTATTTAGGAAGCATTAACAAATGTTACTGGAACACATAACAACCATATCTCCTAGAAAGAGAACATGTACTCTGCACAAGTAAACTTTATTCTCATTCCTACTAAATAAACCTTAGACTTTCTCGATTTAAGCATCTAAGTGGTCAAGTATCATTATAGGAAAGACATCATCACCATCGCAAACGACATTGGCGAGCATTACTTTGAGTTTTTTACTCGTACCATGGATGATAGATTAGACATTCGATAACCGTTATTAAAATGCTGATTGACCAAATTAGAGCACTTTTAGAAACTAATTATCAAAATAGGATTGATCTGAAACATATTACTGATATATAACTGTTTTAACCATTGACTTGATCAACTCGCTAATTAAATTAGCACAACACGTTTCATGTCACGTAAATAATCAAATTCAAACTTATCCAGTTTGGTCCATCAGTGTTACTAATAGATTTTTAGTATTTTCCTATGTTTGTAATAAATTATCTAAGGTTATGAAATTTGTGTTCAAGTCCTTTCTCATATTGTAAATTAGTTCATTTGACCTTTTTGCTAAGAGAACCAGAGCCTAGGGTCCCTCTCTGTATGACCTTATTGTTGATCCAAACTCGAACACTACAGTGCCACTACTACTCCCTGATCATATCTTTGCAATAAACCCAAAAGACAAGGCTACAATTTATAGATGAATGTACAGTTGTGAGTGTGTTGAAATGAAAGAAAGGTGTTGGATTAATGGTACGAATATACTTGCAATGTGGTGGAGTGGAGGGTGCTTTGTCCCTTGTGACACAATAGGCAGTAGTACCATGAATGACCTTGTTGGGAGTGCAATGTATTGTAAGGCAATAGAGGCGTGGGGTGTATGAGAGGGTCCTGTTGTTAGTGATGATGCTAGCTAGCTAGAGCGTACATTTTGTACATCAATTCAATGGACAATGAGAGAGGCCTGTACTTTGTATTGGAATGGAAGGAGGCTTTGTCTCTTATTGGGTTAGGACTGAAAAAAGTTATCAAAGCAACAACATTGTCTACAACTTTATTTATTTTTACAAATTTTAAGTACTATTCACTCCTCCCAGATGGATCTTGCTTTGCTGGGCCTGAAGGATGACATGCATTTTCTATCAGTACTACCTTCTTCCCTGCCCAAGATTTTGTGGGATTTAGGTGTATTCCAAAATGGGACAAAATAATTCTATTCCTCCAACTGAACAACAACAAAACGGGTCAGTTATATAACTTAGAAGTGACTTTGTCTGGACAGTAGTTATAGGTGTAGCAGCATGATGATCAATCAAATAATGAAATTGTCTTCCTGAAATTTGTCTTGAACCGAAATCCAACAACCGTTTAAAGACAGTGCAAATAAACTATTTAGCTTAATTGGTGCCAAATTATTAACTAACTGTATAATTTGACTTGACAATCTGATTAGATATAATGTGACCTTTCTTACTAACGTCCATGCCAGTAGCTGCTTGTGAAAGATCTATATATAAGTTTTTGTTTAACGGTGGCAGAATTAGATTATTTTAATTAGTAGGGTGATCAAATGTATAAATTACTACTACAACTATTAAATGAGAGTGTAAAAACAAACAAAAAAAAATCATATTTGGTCACTTCTTATCAAAGATATAATAGAGTGCAAAAAAATATTGAAATGTAAATGAGAATATTTGATTAAAAAAGATATATATAGTAAAATAATATGCAAAGATTTCTATGTAGAAATTGACTATGAAAAATACATGGAATAATGAGATCTGTAAACATCGGAACTAAAGTAGGATTATTAAGTGATAAATCTTTCAAGGGGATTGACATGCAACGTCATTTGTTTGCGAGCCAATATACAGAATATACAGATGTATCTTGTTTGGTGGAACTCTTTTATTATTCTTATGACAACCGAACACGCAGTTCAGGATAAAGAAGCACTGATTTTTCCTAATTCCTCAGCACACTGATATACACTTTCAAAACATATCAAAAGTTCATAGAAGAGTGAGGAAAGGGGATACAACTAGGAGGACGATTACGAATCCTCCAAAACAGGAGAGTTTGATTAGCAATATGGACACAACCATGTGACATGCCAGACAGCAAATTGATACATATAAATAAATAAATAAAAACATAAATTCCAGAGGCTGCATACTGTCTTGACATTTTAAATCGGTAAATTCATTTGTTATTTGTTAACTCTTGTCAAATTTTACTTTGGGATAGTTCATTCAAATTGACGTGGTGAGGGATATATTTATATACAAAAGAGCTACAACTTTTTTTGTCATTGATAAAAAATATCCACTAATTTTATTAATGATTATTCTTTATTGAAAAATCTAAGTAACCAATTTCAGTGGAATCTTCCATCCTCATTAGGATTTTTTTCCTAAAAAATTTGAGACTTTGATTAATGGAACCAAACTCAATTTCACTCAAATCAACAACTTATTTGTTAACATAGCTATAGCTTAAACTAATTACAAAATATTCTTTGTGCTTTCTTTTTTTAATTGAAATTTTTTAAATTGATTTTTTTTTCTATTTGTAGTATTATGTAATTGAGATGTCCTTTCTTCGGTCTCAAGTAATATTATTTTATTAATATATTAAAATTATGATAAAATATATCATTTTCCAATACTATTTATTATTTTTGTCACTATTTAATTTGATATAGTCTCACTTTTATGTTATAATAACAAGAAAAAACTGTTAGGATTATTTAATGAACCCAATTGTGTAGTATTTCAAGGTACAAATAAAATATTTATTGTGGATAAATTTTTATTAAAAATTAATTTATCAATATTTTATGAAAATAATAATAGCTAGTTCAAAGGAAACACGTATGCTAAAGAGACTCTAGGCAGAAACCAGAAAAAAAGAGGTCTGCAATTAATGAAATAGATCCACATTCATTGATTGAATTCATCAGTTTAACAATGTTGGTTACATGAGATCATCCCAATAAATAAAGGGGGGAAGAATGGAAAAATAGAAGAAGACGAGGGAAGTGACACGTATTTTACAAACCTACCAACATATTACAACTAAAACAACCAAAAATGACAAAGGCTTAACTTCTGTTCAACCTGTCACTTGGTAATCGAAATTATTTAGGTAATGAACCCCAATGACAGCTGTGAACCATGATTCACGCAGCAGACATCTAAAGGGGTTAGTGGTTTATGATTCTACTAATTCTAACTGAATGTGAGAACCTTCTACCTTGTAATCCCAGTGCCAGCTTCCACTCTCCATCATATCTTGATCAATTGGATCCAACTTGATTGTTAAACCTGAAACGCAATTATGAACTTAAATCAGTAACATTCTAAGACTAGACAGAACAAATATAATTTGACCAAGGATTACAAAATTAACATTCTCAAAATAATCATGATAACAGAACATATTAATTAAGGAAACTAAAACATAAACAACCAAAGCAAAAGAAATTTCTGAAGTTCAAGAGACCTGGGCTTCCTGGTGTGATTTTAAGTTTGTAGCCATCTGGAACTTCAAACACATGATTTCCCTATATCAGTTAAATAACAGCAAATAAGCTTGTCAGTTATTAGTTTAAAGGTATCAAATATCCACTAGAATTAACAAGAAGAGTAATTTTATTTTACTTATTTTTTAGGCTGTTAACTGACAGTAATTGATGGCTTTCTTACAAGACTCTGGTTCTTTTCAACATTCATATACAAATGACTACAGGGTCAGTTTGATAGTTAAAAACCAGATACCTAATAAGGTCTAAACTCAAAAGGCATCCTTTATGTCAGTGCATACAAAAGGAAGTGTCCCATGACTATAATATTATTTGTAACAGTGTGGTTGGATATCCATAAAACTACATACCCCATTGCCCAAAGGCTCCACGCTATGCGCAGGTAAGGGGAAATGATATTGTATGCAGCTTTACTCTTGCATATGCAAAGAAGCTGTTTGTGAATTCGAATCCATGACCAACAATTCACCAACACACAACTTTACCACTGTATCCATGAAGGCAATAAATCCTACTGTGTCAAGCAATACCAGGCCGTTTTGCCCATCTTACCATGCACATCCACATTCATATCAACTAACCAATTGGTTTGGATCCAATGACAACTCTTTCTTACGTAGTATACGAAATCTTTGGCTCAAATCAAATGAGTTGGCAGTATTGTAAGCAAGATTTGCAACTAATTTTTAGAGGGAGAATAAAATCCGAATTTAAACTTTAACCTGTAAGACAACATCAGTAGCCTCAAATTCAGCATTTCCATGCAGTATGATCTGCAGCACCTCAGATCGCTGCACATCGTGTTTCCAGTATATGTTTTCACCGCAAGTCCAATCAATTCCCTTGTTCAATACCTTGACATTTTGCAATTTGCATCTTCCACACCTAGCATGATAACAAGATAAATGTGTATAAACATTTTTTATGTTTACAATCTAAAATAATTTTATGCCTGAGGTCTTGGGAGTTGGACGGAAGATCAGGTTGATAAAGGATCACAACAGCTCTTATTAATACAGACAGCACAGTACCTTTGGCCATAATGTAGTATGGATTCACCGTTCTCATTAATCTTCATTGAGCCCATAACATTCTCAGATATTATGGTCAGGCTTCCATTGAGCTGGAATAAAGGGGAAAACAACAAATATCAGCCCAATATCTTAGCAACTCCATTCCATATAAGTTAACAAAGTCTATTTAAGCAGGTAATACCTGAACATTCCTCCAAAAAAACTCTGCAACCTCTATTTGTAACTCGGAGCCCTCTGATATGGAACCACCATAAAACTGATCACAAGAAAGAATGACAAAATAATTGAAACCTTTTTTCTAGATGATCAACACAATTCACCCTTGTAAAGCTGTAGAATTGTCATGTTTCAAGCAAATTGCATTGAAGAAAGGATTACGATCAAACAATAGGAAGAAAATTGTGTAAAAAGGTAATATTCATCTCTGTCATGTGTGTTTGAACACTATGGGTGGAGTGGATACTGGACATAGACAAAAAATGATCTATTTAATTAATCAGGTCTAACACAATTTCACTAACAAGAAGAATATATTAAAATGCTAATTTAATCAATAGACCGTGGATACTTTATTTCACCATTTAAGAACCAACATGTTTAGAACACAGCCATTTACCGATAGAATTCAAACAAACTTCCATAATTTTAAATATACACAAACAAAAGCAAAAATGACAACTTTTGATGAATAACTACTGAAAAATAGCATAATAAATAGTGTTACTTTTTGCTTAGTGACTTCCCAAAGAGGACCAAGAGCAGGATGCAGAAGGATGAGAAATGGTGGTCCTGAATCAACATAGTTCTCGTTGGCTTCGATCTGCAGGAGAGAGAAAGTGTAACATAAAATAATTAAAAGTACCCAGAATAAGCAAACTAGTATAATATGAAAATGAACCCAACCCAACCAGATGAAAATAAATCAATATGCATAAAACACACATTAGAATATATACCTCAGGAAGTCTTATATCACATTGTGAAAGAAGATCATGAGCATTTCGTAAGATATCTAACAGAGCGCCATCAGGTGTCTGCATATAAATGTAAAACATTTTAGATATTTAAAAGCAAGCATCATTCCAACTCCAAGACATAAATTGTAGGTTTTGTCAAGGTAAATGTTTAAGGAACTTAAAAATAATCCTAATACTTCAAATAACGTCTTATTTGTCTCTTCAACTTTCAACACATTAGTAATATATTCAGATGATACCAACTGCTAAGTGAAGTGAGCACAATACGATACAAGTATCTAAGGAAATATTAGGAACAAACCTCATAATAAGAAGCTAAAAGGACGAGAAATAACAGTACAAGCACGGTATGGAGCTTGAAATTTAATCAACACAATGGAATATCACATGTAATGTGTTTAGTCATCCCAATCTAGACATAAAATTGATACTTTGCACAGGCAGTAAATCAAACCTGGTGTAAAGACTTGTCTCCATGCCTTCTTTTTTTCTTAGCAGAGGAGGTAACCCTTCTTCTTTCATTGTATACAATATATGTATCTAGCTTATCTGCTCACAATTAAGTAAGGGTTTTGTTAAGCGCAACTAAATGGGAAAGGGAGCATATGGTTTGTCAGATCAAACAAATACATGAATGATGCATGGCATACCTTCCACATCATTATAACATCTGGATGAATATGAGTTGGAATAATTGTCAGCTATATTTTGCATTGTGCACTCAAGTCTACCACCAGAGACACTAGCGAATCACAATTAAAAAAGGGATGAATAAGTTGTAAATGCAACAAAAGAATCAGCGATATAGACAGAGTGATAACATTTCATCACAAGAAAAATTAAGGTTAAATTACTCAGTTGATCCATGAACTATTTGGGAAATTTCAAGTCAGTCCCCAGATCATGTAATTTTTTTAAATCGAGTCTCAAGGGTTTTAAAAACTGCCATAAATTGTCATTTTCTGGTGATTTCCATCCATAAAAAACTAACCCCAGGGACATACTTTTTTATTTCAGGGGCCTAATTAATTTTTTTTAGTTTAGGGAT
This sequence comes from Glycine tomentella, assembly GCA_007407185.1. Taxonomy (NCBI): domain Eukaryota; kingdom Viridiplantae; phylum Streptophyta; class Magnoliopsida; order Fabales; family Fabaceae; genus Glycine; species Glycine tomentella. The sequence goes on from PYAF01005436.1 coordinate 2,278,838, forward strand.
CTGCTTGAAAATTCTCAGATAGTTTAGGGACAAACTGAGTAATTTAACCAAAAACCAACTTAGAGAATTTAAGACCAATACAGAAAAATTGAAGAAACTGTAAATCTACTCTTACCAACACCAATAAGTAATAATAAATAAGAAAGCAGATAATCACCGTAGAAAGAAAGGATGCATTTTATTTTTAAGCCAGGAAAGGAAACCCATCAATTTCAACTTGTGGTTGTCATTTATTCAAAATAAAAAAATTTCTGTTTCTAGATACATGAATATAAATTAGTGTCAGATAAAGAATATAGATTATGAAATGCTTCAGTAGCGACTCCTATGATTAAACAATATATCCATTTTGAAATTTTGAAAAAAGTTATTTTGGAGAAAATATAAATTTACAGTTAATAATACCACTTCAATAAACCACGTAACCCCCATTGCCCGGAGGCTCCAAGCTATGCGCAGGTAAGGGGGAGGGATATTGTACGTAGTCTTACCCTTGCATATGCAAAGAGACTGTTTCCGGATTCGAACCCATGACCAACAGGTCACCAAGACACAACTTTACCGCTGTGCCAGGGCTCTCCCTCAATCAATAAGAAAAATGGCAACCCAATGCACAAGGCTCCCACTAAATAGGGTTTGAGGAAAGTAGATATACACAGCCTTAACCCAGCCAACAGAATTTTTTTTCCCAAGATTTGAACCTGTGAACTTTATTTAGGTCACAAGGCAGCAAGCAACCTTACCGTTGTGCTAAGGTTAATGTTCAATTTACTCTACAAAACAAAAGAAAGAAATAAAACTGCATAGATAAAGTTCATTGTGAAAATACATACCTATGACGTCTTCCAAACTGATCTGTGTAAACTATTGGCTTTCTAGTATTTAGCACCATTCCAGGTAAACTAGTTACACTCTTACTTGATCCAACTAGCTCCGCAGAAGGCAAATCAATATATAAGATGTTTGTATTGGCTGGAAACTCTGCCTGCAAACTAAATTATAAAAATAAAGTTGAATTTGGGTTATGCATTCCATATTAGAAAGCCTAACATACAAACAGAATAAAGATTTCTAATAGAATAAATTGAAACCAACACCATCAAATCAAATGAGACATAATTTTGAGCAAACAAAAACAAGTCTCTGTTTTCAACAAATAAAATTAGAAGAACACAAAATAAGACTCCGACTAGGCATTCATGTTTCTTGCCTCTTGGGAGGTAAGATTAAGTTATTTTAATCCAATTGTTGATTATCTTGACTACATATATGTCTATTTAATTGTTATGATAACAAATGCATTCATATTAAAATGAAATGTATGGTTCTTCTGTGGATACAGGTCTATAAGATGCATGCCATTCTCAATATTGACACAAGTTTGGGGATGTGTTCTTAATCATCAAAGTTATTTGTTTGTAATAGTGGGTCTCACTATAAGGATACCACTGCTTAAGCATTGCAAATAATTTAAAGCTGCATATATCACAGAATCTAGAACCAAATTTGAACATATTAAATCAGTTTACATTATGAAAGGTCAAATCAAATTTTATGAGATAGGTGAAATATTGAAATAAATCAAGTCCAGGAAAATCATGTACCCTTTTGGAGCAAGAGGTCCAGTAGTAATTCCAAACTTGTCAAATTCAGTGTATTCAATACAAGACACACCATATTCCCAGTTCCCATCAAGACTTTTCTTCTCCATGAGCACATTAACTCCTTCTGTGGCACCCGAGATCCGCTTACAAGATGCAAATCCCAGTTTCTGTTAAACAGACACAGTTAAGAAAGTGCAATTAATATTCAATTTGTGATTTGAGACTGTTTAGTTCAAAAAATATTACAGAAAATAGTATCTTTCTTTTTTCTTTAAGTTCTTCAGGCAAGATAAACTATTAAATAGGGATAATGCTGCATGCAAAGTTGCCAACAGTACATTTAAAGGATAAACAGATTGACTGTGGTCTGTGGTATCTAGTTTTTTTATTTCCCAGGGTATATTATTCACCAAAGTTGCAAATATCAGTCTTTTGTTGATTTACCCAAATCTTTATGCATAAGAAATTTTAAAAGACAAAAGGTAAGGAACTACACATGGTGAGACATTATTTACCCATTTATTATGACATGTTTTTATCTTTGTCAGCATACAGAGTCCTCAAAAAGAATGACATTATCAATTAAAACAACCTACACCTACCTTTCCTTGACGTAATCCAATCCCAGCTAAGGATAGGAGGGTTAAATCTGTAGCTGCCACCACATTACTGCAAGGTCACCAGTATCAGTCATCTTGTAAAAGCAAGTTTCTCTACTAGAAAACTAACAAAAGCAAACCCTAGAAATATCAATCATAACAACAGACCTGACTTGGCGCACAGTTGCACCTTTTCTTCCTTGACAGTAAAACCATTTGAAGATGCCTTTGTCATGAGCAAGTTTCCATATGACACCATGACCACCAGGCTTACTCAAGGGACTGAATGGTTTGGTGACCAGCCACTGGCCTTCTTCTGCACCAACAACTGGAACAAGAGGCTGCCAATGTACAAAGTAGATATTTAGACATTGTTAATATAAGATTACCCTTCTGAGAAGCCGTAGTATAGATTTATATAAAACCTGCTCAAAAAATTGAAAAGTTGATCGACCTCTTCCAAACCATGAAAGCCTTTCACACAGAGAGGTGACGTGTTTGTGGTTGTTCTTTGCAGAACTTGTCATTATTGCAACAGGTGTGATGCATTGTTTCCCATATAACTTGAAGTACAAGAATTCTCTAGCCTTCAAATGTGAAACAGCAGAATTAGATATTTCCACGCCCAACATAAATGATTAATCTTGTCTCCATTTTATTATCAAAAAGTGGGCATAAGAAGTATGATTGTGTTTGATAGTTGTATATCTATATACCTGAAGATCTCTTATAAGACCTTCCAACAAAGTCCTTCCACAATATGGTAGCATTGCAGCAGGCAGGCATTCGCCTGTGTTAGGATCAACCAAACCGAGTCTGTCGGCAGAACCTCCCAACGGATAAATTTCACCTAGGTCTGGTAAACCCTAGAAGAATAAGATCTTATTATTCCAGGTAGCTATGAATCATCTCGATTTAAATGCAAATTATGAAACAGGTAATGTAATTAAACTAACCTCTATACCCCATAGAGCTGCTTGAGATGCATACTCTGTGTCTTCAGAAAGGTTAAGCCCATTAGGTGCATTAATTCCCAAAATTTGGCATTCTTCCACGTCATGCCTCTGGTGGGCCCAGCTTATATTCTGCATCTCAAACAATTTTTGTACAAGAAGTTCCAGTACTGTTATCTGATACCTGCAGTGTATTTATTAATGTTATTGTTAGCAAACATACAAGCAGACGCACATTGAATTATTCCAAAACAACAGTCTCTCCTATTAAACCAAGTTTTTGCCAAGCAAAAGCAAAAAAGACTTGATTTTGTTGGGATCAAGGTTTTAGAAAAGGTCTGCAAACTGCAATTTCAGCTACAGCATCAAGTTTTTCTGGGTGTCCACAACCACAATTGTGGCTACATCGCCTCATTTGTCTGCAATTTCCCACAATATCAAGGAACATGACAAAGCAACGACCTCGATAGATCACACATATTTAAAACCTTGGTTGGGATGACAAGTAAGGAGGGCAAGGCGAACCGGTTCGTTTGCTTAGAGGGGAAAAAAGAAAAACTAAACGAGCCTAAACCCAATTATTGTTCCCACCCTGTCTCCCGCGCAAACACAATTATTGTTCCCAGAAAACCGGAGAACTAAAAATATTAATCTAATTAAGAAGCACAACAGTTCCGTTCTGCAGCTTCACTACGTAACTCACACAAGGTAATATTATTAATATAATTACTTTCTGTTCTCTTATTAATATACTAAAGAAGCAAAAAGCAAGGTAAGTTAATTTCGTTCCTTTTTCTTTTCCATTTGTTCCATACTAAGCGAATGGTAAAAGTAGAAAAACGAAGCACTGACCCAATAATTCCTCCAATACAGTCATAGAATCGCTCAATTTCTGCCAAAGTCTCTAACAACTTGTTCAACTCCGCAATCTCGTGATCCCCCAAAGCCATCCCCAAACCCGCTCCGCTATTGCCGTTAAAGGAATCCGTATTCGCAATCATATCCGCCAGAGCGTAAAGCGCGCTCTTCACTGCACTCGTGGTGGCGGAGGATTCCAACGATTCCGTTTCGCCCAAACACAGCACGTGCTCTTGTCCGGCGGCAACCACGCACTTGAGCAGGAACAGTTGGTCGGAGCTCAGTTGCAGCGATGCCAAAACCCTAGCAAGGTCGCGGCGGGAATGGAAGAAGCGCTTCACTCTGGAGTCGGCGTCGATCACTCGGAGCTTCTCGATTAAAGTAGAGCACGCGGAGAGCCTGACGCGGAGGTCGGCGAGGCGCGCGATTTCGCGGCGGAAGTTGAAGCCGGGAGGCGGCGGCGGCGAGACCTCCAAGGTCTCGGAGGAGATTCGTGCCACGTGGCAACATGAGGATTGAGAAAAAAAAGACGAAGATGGAAGAGAGAGAAATTTGGAGAAAGAGAGAGAGTGGGAATGAAAGTGAGAATGAAAAGAAGAAGGTTTGGAGCGGAAGGAGAAGACGAAGCAGTTATTATGAGGAAGGAGAGAGGTGGAGTGAACCATTGTTGTTGTGAGTGAGAGAGAATAGAAAATAAAAAGGGGATTTATGATAATGAGTTTGAAGTAGTGAATGAGGGATCAGAGGAAGATGCTTGAAGCATATACCAAGAAGAGAAAGAGCATCATCATATTCATATGATAATAATAAGGAGGGAAATTAAATGCTTTCTTTCTGGTGTCCTTATATTATAGAGCTCTATCCTCTTCTTTCCTTTCGGATTGGCCGCCAGAATTTCACTTTCTTCCATTTTCTCTTACACGCCCTACTGTCCACACATCTTTTTTACTGCTTACTTGTATGCATTCTCATAATTTAATTCGTGTCGCGCGAGTGCCCTCATAGAAAACAACTTTTACGTTTCTTATTGTTTTAAAAAAATAAGATTCCTTAAGTAATGTGATTCGGAAATACTTTTTTAATAAGTTTTTCATATAAAAAAATTGTGAACAAATTTTAATCTTACTTTCTTAAATTTAATTTTTTTATTATAATAAAAATGATAAATAATTAAAATAACTCATAAAAATATGATATCAAAAATCATATTTTTCAAATATATAAAAAAATCCCCTGCCAACAATGTCACTCCTGGAACACTTTTTTTCTTAACAGGAATGAGGGACCACATTCAATTGTTAATTGTTTATGATAAAAATATTGTTAATTGTTTTCAAAAACTAATACTACTATTTATCGAGACACAAATGAAACGAGGAAGGATAAATTTCAGTTTTTTTTTTCTGAAAGGAGGATAAATTTCAGTTAAAACTTTTATATATAAAAAAATTAAGGTATAAAGTATGCTTCTGACATAAAAAATTTTAGGTAAAATTTCCCTAAATTTCTTTGTTATTCATTCTAACATCTCTTCTTTGAACTCTCCTAAATTTCCCCTAACAATAACATTTTTTATAAGGTAAAATTTATGTGAATCTCACATAAAATTCACTGATGATGAAAAATATTGACGTTTAAAGTATGCTTCTCACTAACATTTTTTTAAGTACAATTGTGTCAAGGCATGTCAACAATAAAAAAAAAAATAACATACCATCTCTTTAATGAAATATAAGTAAAAAAATTAATTTTACACTAAATAAATATTAATGTTATCACTCAAGTCATACATTATATATAATGATTAGATTAATGCGATTAATAGATTGCTAATTCAGGAATTCTTTTGATTTTTCTTAATTTTAGAGACTTAAATGACAACATCGAGCACTTTCAAGGATAAATAGATCATCTCAATAAGAAAATGACACAATAGATGATTTACCCTTTTTCTTAATATAGGGAATGATCCAATGTCTTCCTTTTCCGGGCTTTTGCGTGCTTCCGGAGGTATTAATAATTAGACATTTGTCATTTTTGGAATTAGGTTATGAATTCAGATCTCCTGAGCCAGCTCGGATTAGGAATGACTTCGGCTTAAGTTACGTGAATTAAATCACAAATAGTATTCGCAGAAAATCAAAATTTAACCCGTGTATACCTTCAGGAACCACCCATCAAATATACAAGTATACAAGCACAAAGTCAATTTGCTGATTTACCATTTGGAAGACAATAGGCATGAATATCCACAAGAATTATCTCAACCAATGTTAGCGATTTATTCAATTTAAGTTGAACAAATAAAGTTTGAGAATTCTCAGTGCCAATCGAGGCCTTCTAAAGTAGCAATACACGAGCGAATAATTTGGAATTTCATACAACATCGTCATGCAATGAGCATCGGCTTATATGTCTCAAGGGGTAATGTCTTCTCCAAAAACTGATCCTATAACAACGGAAAAATCCATTAGATAATGAACTATTGATTCTAAGTCATCTCTGACAATGAATCAAACACTGGAACAGTGCGCTATCCCGATTTCAGTCTGGATTTTAAATGAGAAGGAAAGGAAGAGTACTAGCCATCCATTGACAGGCAGCAAAAATGTTTAATGCAAGAGAATAAATGAAAATGAAAAAGAATCTCATTTGTGGACTCTATCTCTAAGAAGGAGCCGAGAAGCTGAACCTAAATCCAGTTTTCCCATGATCATGCTCATTCTGCTTGAGTATGTAATAGAAATTACCCTGAAACAATTAGAAGTGTGTCAATGAAGAAATCATAAAATCTTGATAAATAACAATTAAATACCAAATTAGGAGGGAGGTCAAGTAAGGGCCACATCAGAAACGAGATTGGATAATTTAACATTGCCAACCTTACAACCACAACTGGTTGTTTCTCTAAATTATATTATTATCAGTACATAGTTGAAAGAGTAAAGTAAATAAATAAATTATATTCAGGTGATTTGCAACAATATCAAAACTTGGATCAAATATTGGTGCGGATAATTTATAAGATTAAGTGCTAAGTTCAGAACCAAAATTAAGGAAAATAAAAAGAAAAATTACACAACTAGCCCAAAGTCCAAATTTAAGAAATAAGACTAACTATCCCAATTCACAAAGTCTTCTATGTATCCATCATTAACATTTCACTTCAATTACCCCCCCCCCCCCCCCCCCCCCAACAAAAAAAAATTACTTTGATCCCCTGCTCAATTAATATAAACTATAAAGAAACTGAAACATAAACTAACCTCTAGGCGAAAAAGTCTAGTAGGAACAACAAATCCACATCCCACAGATGTTCGAAAGGATTCTAAGAACTTCCGAGGTGAAAAGTGCTTATATTCATTCTGAGTTAATTTAGCAGTACTCCCAGCACCAGCAAAAACATGACCATGAATTCCATGATCTCTCAACCACCTAATTGGAAGATCAAAAGACAGGTCTGCAAATGCAGTAACAGCTAGATCTCCTCCAATGAAGTCCCATCTAGAGGAATCATCACTGTCATCAATAATTCCATCTCTACTTCGTCTTCGTGGTTCAGTAGGACCTAATCCCCTAGTTTTAAATCCCCACAATGTTATTGGCCCTCCTAGGGTGCAAACTGGAGAGAAATCACCACCCAAATAAAACCTTTCAGGAAGCGGAGATGGCTTGTTCATGAAGCCATGCCCCCATGGAAAAACAGCACCAGCAGAAATCCCAAGGTTAAGTGCCGTATTATAAAACCCAAAGGGGATGGCACAGCGAACATCAAATTCCTGCATTGAAAGAGT
>PYAF01005436.1:2290878-2307196 GCA_007407185.1 Glycine tomentella
AACTAAAAATAAAAAGATTCATTGTTTATACTAGTTTCATCAACTATTCAATTCTACTACATTTGATGATCTACATCAACATTCTAAACTATCCAATTTTCTTTTGTATAGAATGAATTCAACTTTAAATAATTATAAATGTAAAATAAAAAAATCAGTGATATTTATATTATAACGAGAGCTTGAATTCCATCCAATAATCTTAATAAGAGTAAAATTTATTGCTCATTATATTATTTTTATTAAAAACTAGGGGAAAAAGCATCCCGTGTGTTTTTAATTTTTTTGAAAAATAAAAATAATAAAATAGAAATAATAAAGAGAATAGTTATAGGGATTTTTTTGTTAAAAGGTGATTTTAGAAACAAAATGGAAAAAGAGATGTGAAGACCAAATTATGTATACTTTTTTTTAGTTATTTCATTTCATCATGCAGAATCATAAAATAAAAAAAAAATCATCATGCAGAAATCAGGCTATTCGGAGCGTTTTCTGTGGTAGTTGGACTTGGGCCCAACCATTTTGGAAATAGTAGGCCGGCCCATTACCCAACCCAAAAAAAAGTGAAATTAAATTGAATCTCGATATAACGAGCATCTGGTAGCCGCGCCCAGACTAAAATTCAAATCAGGACCACCGCGACGACCACCGTTTCCGCCACTGCAGATTCCGAAATGGCGAACGTGGATGAACTTTTATCTTCCTTAATCTCAGACATCCACGCCTACACCGGCAAAGACCCTCTTCTTCCATGGCTTCGGTACCCTTCAATTCCCACTCTCTCTCTCTTCCTCTGTTTTCCACTTCACTTTTCTGTTTCCTCACTCATTCCCAAATTTACTTGCAGCGCGATCCGAAAGTTGAAGGACACTCTTCCTCCCAAAACCCTAAAGGAAAAACTACCCTCGTTCCTGCAGAAATGCGCACACACCTTTGAGCTCGATCGGCGTTACAGAAACGACATGCGCTATCTTCGGGTTTGGCTCCACCTGGTAACCTAAACACCCTTTTCCCTCTCTTTTAGTGATTTGCGGAAATGGGTTCGGGAAATGAAGCCTAAAGTTTTTTTTTTTTTTATATCATTATTATTGGATTATTGGATTTAGCGAATTTTACAATGGGGTAATGAGATGGTTAGTGATTTTTCCCCCTCCGATTGATAGATGGATTTTGTGGATGATCCAAAAACACTTTTGAGAAAGATGGAGGCTAATCACATTGGGACAAAACGTTGTGAATTCTACCAAGCGTATGCTCTTTACTACGAGAAGAGCAAGAAATGCGATGAGGCAGAGAAAATGTACCATCTGGGAGTGAAGAAGTAAGTTGTATTCTGTAATCATCAGCATCTTGTTTTGATTGTTGTGTTGAGTACATGAGTGGTGATGCAACTTAGCAATGAACTTTGTACGAACAAAGTTAACATGGTTCCTTGATAGTTACACAGTGACATGACAAGCATCCCTCTTTTATTCTAATCTTTTCTTCATAGATAGGATACGATTAAGATGCAACGCTAGCTATGTTTAACCATTTAGCTTAAACACTCTCACCTTTGACTGGATCAGGTGTCCCATTCAGTTTTTTGCAGTGTTTGATGCTTCTGTGAAATTGGGAAGAAAACTCAGATGAAGTTGCTGTTAGATTATGCTTGAAACTTGATGCATGCATCATTTTCGCTCAATTTTACTTTCTCATTCAATTTAGCTTAGCAAAACCTGGTACTCCTATTTGTATGAGATGCTTCTCTATCCCAGAAATTTCCAAAGTCATTTTTTACATTGCCTTTTTTCTGAACAGCCTTGCAGAGCCTCTAGATAAATTGCAGAAATCATATGAACAATTTCTTCAACGGATGGAGCGAAAAAATAATGAGAGAATCCAAGTAATGACTTGTTTTTTCTCTTCATGTGCTCACAGCTGTGTTGTTTTAGGCATCTCATTGTTGTTGTTAGTGGTATTCAGTTAGCTAATTTAGAAGGAATCTCCTGCAGCATCAGGAAGCAAAAGCTTCCAGGAGGCCTGTGTCTTCGAAGAGCTTCCCTTCTCTTGACAACAAGGCTGAGGGAAGCAAAAGCAACGGAGTATACTGGGTTGAGGGTGTGCAAAAGGGACCCCGAATTGATAATTATGCAGCTAAAGGTGTGGCTGATGATAAAAACATAAAGACTAAGAAGGATGAGTGCAAGAGATTTCGTGGTGATGATACAGCTGTAGTCAAGTTTGTTGACACTGCCATGGTTGGAAAGTCTGAAGCAGAAGATGCATGCCATCATGGATTAGTGGATCCTACAATAAATATGAAGGAGGCCATGAGTGCCATTAACAGCATGTTCCGGGAGCCATTAGACAGGAAATCACATAAAAACCATTCAAAAGAAGATCGTAGTGCAAAGAACGAGTTTGAGGTTTTTGTTGATGAAAACTTGGATAATGGAATCAAACCATCCGGTTCCTTGTCACTTCGGAACAGGACTGAAGCTAGCCAAACTCACCAAGAACCGCTCCAGATATACATTGATAATGAAGAGAATTCCGAGACCAGTGATGTGAATTTGTCTGAAGGTGGTTGTACTTCATCGGCTTCACAACCAAATGGCTTTCTTTTTCTACGCCCCAAGGATATTTCTTCTGAAAAATCTAGTGATATGGATGCTGATAGCGGTCGTAATTCAAAGTTCAGAGAGGATACAGTCGTTTGCAGATTTGTTGGTTCCGCCATTTTGGATGAACCAGAGGTGGAAAATGTTTGCCACCATGGTTTAGTAGACCCCACCATCAACTTGAAGGAAGCTATGGATGACATAAATAACATGTTTGGGAAGCCAATATATTTTGTTAGGAGAAGAAGAACCACCACCAAGCAGGAGAAAGCCCACCAGAGCAATTGGGGAAATGACATTGGTGGGTTTTCAATCCTTGCTGATGATGAGCACCTGGAACAAGAAGTTCCACCACCACCACCACCAAAATTGCAAGGAAAGTCCAAGGAATCTGATTTGTTTGAGCCAACTATCCTCACAAAGGAAGCCATAGACGATATAAACAAGATGTTTAACATGCCTCTGGATTTTTAGGAATAAGGTGATTGCTGAGTGCCTTTTCTGATTTCTTATATGTAAGCAGAATTTGATTTTATGTGAGGTATTCGAATGAAAGGTTTCAGTTGTCCTTTTTCTACTGATTTTTCTAACTTTTCTGTGCTTATGGAACTCAAAGTTAGGACAGTAGAAAACCATTTCTCTTTTTAAGGAATAAAATGAGATTGAATAACCACAGTAACATAGCAATTTAGCTTAATACAGAAAAAGACCAAAATGGAATACGCCAAAAAGAATTACAAAAGGAAACATCTTCAGATTGAATACTATGTAGACACAAACAATAGGCAACAATAAAATCATGATCAAATGAATCTCGATGCATGGTCAAAGGTAATTTGATTGAGACATTAGTGGTGAGTCTGTGAGCATTCAGAGGGACGGAAAGCCAAGGGACCAGCAGCATATATGACAGCCTCATACTTGCTTCCATGCAATTTCTTGTTCTCATAACGAAGTGGAGCCCCATTCAGGCCATAATTGACATTGGAGAGAAGGCTGCAACTTTCAAGAGGAGACCAAACAGGCTTCACGTAGCAAGAGTGGAGGGGGTGGTCAAGTATATAATGCTGCATCTTGAACCCTTCAAGTGGTGCATAAAGGTAACCATTCTTGTCTGTCTCAAAGACCTTATAGTAGCTCACATGACCATTGTGGCTTTTGCAGGTAACACTCACTTTGGCTGAAGGAATGGGCTTGGCTCCAATCAAAGACCACGTTCCAAAGTGGTCACAGCTCTGACAGTAGACCGTGGCTTCCACCACCACCTCTATTTTCTTGTCTGTTGTTTTTGGAACATCTGCACTGGCTTCTGTGTAAGAGAAGGCCACCAGAAGTAGAAGCAGTAGAGAAAGGATACTGAAGTGCCTACCAGCCATTTTTCCTTGAAGGGTGAACTAAGGGACTAGGAAGTGTTCAGAGATAAAGGCTTGCCAATTAAAGAGACATTCGGTTGATGGATATATATAGCTGATAGCTCATTGGTAATGGGGGGACTTGACTTGGGTTTAATTGATAATGAAGCACATCAACGTGCCATCCATTATGCTGCCAATAAATCTCATACTTTATATCTATACGTGAAGGCCACCTTTTGCCATGTACATTTTCATGTTATATGTAGGTGCCTATGTGTAGAACATTATATAAATGTTATATGTAGGTTCATTGTATAAATAACTAGTGTGTGACACGGGACCTTTGTTTAGTTATGAAATAAGACTGACCTATAGGTATTTGTATTTCCAATTCTATCAGTAAGTTTCATTAAATCAAATATTAAAAGTTAATACCGATTAAAATTGGTGTTATAAATTATACTTTATAAGTTGAAATGTTGAAATAAAATTTTCTATATAAAAAAATGAAAAAAAGTACCATTTCCAGCAATCTATATAAAAAAAAAAATGGTTTGTTTAATTAATTAGGGCGGATGATACTACCAACAAAAATCCCCTTTTCACGCCCCTAGTCATGTTTGGATCTATAGTATGTGTTATCTAAATTGTAGTTTATGCACAACTACTAGTACCATCGTCCAATTCGTAAAATAATAAATAAATAAATCATGCAAGCAAAATGATGGAATAAAAATTATATTGTTTTTTATGTAAAAATATATAAATTGTTTGTCTTTTCACATTAATGTCTAACGAACCAAATATTTGTCGAGTTTAACTACTTAAATATTTAAAAAAGTAGAAACAGTAAAAAATTTATTATGGGTGGACAAGACTCAATGAGAACCAATTTGAAAGAAAAACTGGATTTGAACTAAAAAAATCTTTTGTAAATAAAATAGATATCTTAAAACTTAAAATCTTTTTATCTACTTCCTAAATTATGAATATTCTATCAATTGGTCCTTCTCAATTATTGTCATTAGCTTACAGACGATGGCACAATCATAACTATTTGCATGTTATCTGCATTGTTTTATCAAATAATTCATTTTATATTATTTTTAATCCTTAAAATAAAAAATGAAATACATAGATAAAACTTGAGAATAATTTTTTAATGATACTATATAATAATTTGATTAACTAAAATATCAAATGAATTTTTGTTTGAATTATTTTATTGCAACATTAATTTGAATAATTATAATTTTTGATATTTTATCTTATTTATTATATATAATTAATACTGAAATAAAATAAAATAAAATATCAAAATTTAATTAATTCAATATTTTATTATTTAAATTATTATATATTTTATTATCATAATTGTATATTGTATATAACTCTAAATTTATTTATTTATTTGATTAAATTTTCAATTTAGTCCCCTCAAATTATGTGTTATTGCATAACTATTCTAAAAAAATCTATATAAAAACTTAAAAAGTATTCTAAAAATTTGGTCACCAAATTAGTCTCTCAGATCTTTTTGCCACCACTTTGGTCCTCCAAAAATATGATCACTAAATTAATCTCTCAAAGATTTAATGTCACAAAATTAGTCTCTAAAAGATTCTTTTTATCATCACTTTAGTCCTCTATTTTAAACTGTGAAGGAACTAGTTTAGTAGTACTAAATTAAATCCTTCAGGGACAAACAGTGACAAAAGCCTTGGTTGAGTACTACGATGATGTTTTAAATTTTGAGACTGGTATGATATGATTAAAAAATTTGGAAGTAGTGACGCGCATAACTTTAGAAAACTAAATTGAAGATTTGCTCTCTATATATTTGTTAAATATTAAAATATAAATAAAATAAACATATTAATGAACTATTTAAGGAACGGAGGTGTCATAAATAAAAAATTTAGATTGTGCCACATTATAATTTCACTAATGGATTAATCATAATGAAAGTTCAAAACTCATTAAGGACTAGATAAGAAGATTTCAAAATACACAAATGCCAATTATTAATAAATAAATGAAAAGTTCAAAATTTGTTGCACCTGTACACTCTTTTCCTTAATTGAGGTTAGTAATGATATATACACCATCAATTTTTTATATTCTAAAATGCATACGGTTTCTTTAGTCGTTGATTTTTCCAGCAAGATGAGCAATGCAAAGGTTAAGGTCAAGAACGTTGTTATCTTCAATTGGCAACTGTCCTATAGCAAAAGCAATCGTCGTTTACAACAAGTGCCACCAAGTCATATTCACCCAGTCAGTCATGCAGATGCAGCTGCAGCTGCCCTTGAAATTTTCTGCCGCCCATTATTTTATTTGGCAGGCTACAGCTTGGAAGTTTGTGCTTTATGGGTGTCATTTGCTAACAAACTTTGTTCATACTTCATCATAGAAAATTAGCAAGCCCCCCATAAGACTTTGACCTTGTCCATGTATCAAATATCACACCCCAACCTTAATCTGGCCTCTTATTTATCACATGTAACTTTCAACAAAGTACAAATGAAGGCCTAGCAGTTTTTATCAACACACATGGGTATGACTATGATTACTGAACTTTTTTTGTTGTTCTTAATGAACTAAGAGTATCCTCCTTTAGCCAAGAATCAAGGACTAATTTCTCAAAATTCCAAGATCCATTTAAGAAGTTGAATTCTCCTAACATATGTTTCTTCATGTACATAAATATGAGGATTGAACCCTTCATCACCACATACTTAAAAAGGCAAAGTTATCTGTCAATTATACCACAAAGTGATTCAACTATTTGTTACTCAGAACAACTTGTATTATTTATGGAAATAGAAAATTTTGGAAGTGGGGAGAGAAATCCGTAGTGATGGTAACGGGTAAGAAACATAATTAAAAACATTTTTAATTCACCAAATAAACTCACTGATTAACTGATGTGAAACTTTTTTTTTGTTAGTATAATTTCATAAACCATAACCAAACGAAGCACCGCAGGAAAAGAAAAGAAAAAAAATCACATTCTTTTATCTCCCTTATGTACATGTGATTTGCCACTCTTCCATAATTAACACAAGATGTATTAATCTACAGGTGAATACATTTTTGTGCCTTCACCGATGGAAAAAGGATGAGGATGGTAAGAACTCCATACTTACAACCCGATTTTACCAATTTCAGCTTGCATTTACAGAAGCAATCTCAAGCTCTGCCCACCAAAGTGGAGAAAGCTTTGGAACAGCTGCATCAGGTGTTATTTTTGTTATCTCTCTTAATCTCACACAAACTTCTTTCATTGTTGGTCTTTGCTTTTGATCAGGATGGACACAAGATTTAATCAAAGCATCGACTTGTTCTAGTTGTTCTTCTTGGAAGGATGCTAGAGTCGGATCCACCATTTCTTTGAGGAGCTGATCCCCTTGTAAATAGTGTGAAGCCCAGTCATCAAGTGAGCCATCATTGTCCACTGAATAAGGGAGTCTGCCAGTTACCATTTCAAATAATATAACACCAAAGTTGTAAATGTTACTTGCTGGTGTCATGTCAGTGTTTTTTCTAGCAGGAGATTTTATCACAGCTGAAGCTATTTCATTTAAGAAACTCAAATCAGAGATTTTAGCAGCATAATCATCAGTGAGTTGGACAGCTGAAGAATTCAGGTTGCTAAGGACCAAAGGAGGCTCCAACTGGTGCATATGTTGTAGGCAGTAAGCCATGCCCATGGCAACTCTAAGTCTTGTTCCCCAATCCAAATGCTCAGATTCTTTTACTGGAATTCACAAGAAGATCAAATACATCAGCCAGTTTCCAACTTAAACACCGAAAGAATGCCAAAAAAAAAAAAGCCTTTAAAAGCAACTATTGCTTTGAAAGAGAAAAGGAAACATGGGAAGTAGATACCAGAGGGGGGAAAAGCATATAAATTCAAAAATATTGTACGCTTAATTTCTCACATAAATATAATTCAAAACCTAATTGCAGAGCTATTAATCTAGCAAGCTATCATTGGTTACTTTGCACCATTCTAGAAAGCAGGAGGTTGGGGATGCAATGAGCATTATAAAACTAGTGAGTTGACATCTGCAGTTTTTTGGGCTCTCCTAAATATACTTAAGTTCTAAACTGTACTGACAAGTTATAGCAAAAACGCTAAATAGGTTGAATGGTTGAAAGACCAAAGCACCTTTATGTTATAATATGTACAATGAGTCAGAGAAAATGCCTTACTGGGTGGCCAAATGATCAGAAATGATGTTATAGCAAAACTGATAGCAAATTAGTCCTAACTAACTACAGGGTAATATTAGAGTAATAGCACAAGCTCCAATGAACTGAATGTATGGAGTATCAATAGATGGAAAACTTGATGACCAGCAAGTATGTAAAATCAACAAATTAGAAGTTGATGATCATAAATAGGGATACAGAATACTCAATCATTAATTTATTTCCTATGTAATAATAACACCAAAATGGTAGGTACTCACTGTGTAAATGCTCAAAGAGTGTTCCATTTGGGGCATACTCAAAAACCACCATTCTGGTGAAAGGCTCATCTTCTTCACAATGTCCAAGAAGATTTACAAAATTCTTGTGGTTCACTTTTGATAATGTATCTATCTGAAACCATAATTGCTTAAAATGTTAGTTACATAGCAGCCTAGTTGAAAATCTACAAAAAAAAAAATGTTTGTTTTAGTTGGCAGTACCTTGTTCCTAAATTGGGCTTCTAAAGTCTTTGACCAATCTTTGGATGATGTCGCTGCAACAGATGCCACAGCTATTTCAACACCACTAGATAAAGTCCCTTTGTACACTGTACCAATGGATGAAGTGCCAATTACATTACTAAAATCTTCACATGCTGCTTCAAGCTCTGATCTCTTTAGCTTTGGCACACCTGAAAATGTAGAATTCTGTCATACATGTACAGAGGCAAAAATCTTATATGCAATACATAAGTAACATAGCTCAGTCAAGGGAGTGCAATACTGCAACCATTCAAGCCAGATCAATTAGATGACCAACTGAACAAGGACCTAATGAAAATAAGAAGTTTTTTTTTTTTTTTTGTCACATTTCAAGAATCCTGAAGCAGTGGTTATGTGCAAGTTTACTACTGTTTTCAGTCATTGCTCCACTTGACTACTTTTAAACTGCTAAGATTTACCTGTTACAAATGCCTTCTGAAGCTGTCCGCTTAATCCTGTGGCCCAAGGTTTTACAGTAGCTACCTTGTTTGTTTTACAGAGATATAGGCCAATGATTGAAATGAGAAGAAATACAACACCACCCATAACTCCAGCCAAAATAACAACTAGATGGTTCTTTGATGAGCTACTTTTATATAGCGATGCAGAGCGTGGTTCAGGCAGGGGAGAAGGAGAAGCAGAATTATTTCGGTCAACGGGAGCTGGCTTTTGAACCACTGGTGGCGTTGCTGGGGCAGGTGAGGGAGCTGAAGGAAATGGAGCAAGACTAACAGGAAAAGCACGATTAAAAGGACTTCCACCTTCACGAGTACGGGTTTGCAGTAGCCTCTGAACAACATTTTTATTTTGCCCAACATGCCTTGATTGCCTTCACAAAAAGAATGATAGAAGAGTTAAGATTATGAAGCAGAAATGCATGAAAGACTCTCATGGCTCATAACCACAAACTTTTGGAAGCTTAATGACATACTCTTTGATGGATCTTCTACAAGCTGGCACTTTTTCTGCACTAATTAGTTGGTTTTCATCTACTTGATATTCAGAAAGCATCTTCAATTCATTAATTTCAGGAGAGAAACCACAAAGATGATCATTGTTGTCCAGCAAACTGCAATATGAAGAAACTGAGTACACAGTAGGAAAATAAGTTTGAAAAATGAAATTTGAACTGTTCAAAGAGTATTATCCTACAGGATTGTTAACGAAATATTATTCCCAAGATCTCTAGGTAGCGGTCCACTGAAGTTGTTGTAGCCCAAATCCAAAACCTCCAATTCATTCAAGTGTGCAATTCCTTCAGGGATGATTCCATAAAAAGAATTGTTCCGCAAAATTCTGCAACAAATTCATCACAATACTATTAGACATTTGAAAATATTTGGAAACTGAAAGTATTAAGGAAGTAGCTGCAAATCTGCAATAAACAACACAAATTGGTAACAAGCAATTACTTACATGGACTTTATGTGAACAAGGTTTGCAAGCTCAGGTACCAGATTTCCTTCAAGACAAAGGTCTTTCAAATTCCTGCCAAACAAATACATCCTCATGATCAGCATGATACTAATACTATCTAACCAACAATATGAACAATAGTAATTTGATTTAACAATCTCAAAATATCATAGATCAAACAGTTTTGCTAACAACAAGAAGAAGAAAAAACATTCATTTTTTTGTTCTGCCTCTGGCCATAAATTAAATTGAACAGAAATTACATATATTCAGTTTCTGAAAAACATCACAAAATCAGAACTTACAAGGCGACTACTCTTCCATCAGAACACTCAACTCCAAACCAATTACAGGGGTTAACTGCTACTTCATCATTAACCCAATTGGACAAAGCATCAAAAGGGTCGTTTACTATTCCATGCTTGAACTTCAAAAGAGCCTTACCTGCACATAGAACTCCCTTCTCAGCTTTATTTCCCCTCAGATACATACAATTAACCTTATGAGAATACAAAATTCCACAAACCAAAAATCCAATACCTTCTTCATTCAAAGAGCAGCACAAACTAAAGTTCTGAAACAACAAACACAACGCCAGAAGGAAGAGAACTCCCCCAGGATCCCTGAAGCAGCTAGATTTCCAGTTTTTGCTCATTCTTGTTGCCTGAAAACGTCAACTCGGGCAAAAAAGCACGATCCAGATTGAGTTTTTCTTCAAAGAAACGAAATTGAAAGGATTTGAATCCAAAAGAATCAGCCTTCGAAAGTGTCAAAAGATGGGAAATAGGCCAAAGGGATGAATCTCCAAACCATGTTCCTAGACCAAGAAAACCAGTTTGGACCCATACAAATTACTACAATACAAAAATATTTGAAAACGCGTTCCCTCACAATAGAATTTTTGTTTAAAATTATTACTAAAAATATTTTCAAATCTAAACGTAACTTCAATACACATCTTCCAAAAAAAAAATCAATGTTACCAACTCTGACACGTTAGTTGCCGTGTAATAAAATTGTAAATTTGTAATTCTAAATATATATATATATATATATATTTATAGAAACTATGAGTTTTTTCATTGTAAAATGTTTTACAATGTAAACTAATGAGAAATTGTAATAAGTATAATATTTAAAATAATTAATTATATATATATGTATAGTGAAAAAAGGCTTTATATTATGGGTGCCTAATCTATTGTTTATTCTATAATAAAAATTAGTTTAACTATTTTTACGATAAGCTTATGAGAAATCATAATAACTATTATTTTTAAAATGATTATTATAATAATTAAGAAAATTATCATATATATATACTAATTTTTGATTGAATGATAATATAATTTTTTATATTATTAGTACATAAATTATTATTTATTTATTCAATAATAAAACTAATGTAAATATTGGCTAATGAGAAATCAAAATAAGTATCTTTTTAACTAAACATTACATGATAAAAGGTAATCAACTTACCATATATATCAACACTTAATTAAATGATGGTATAAAAAGTTTTATATTATTAATGTATAAACTATTATTTATTCGATTTGATAATAAAGATTATATTAAAATTGTATAAAAAAATATATTTCTAACCTTTTTTTTATTCCTGTAAATCAAGTCATGGGTGTAGATCTTTTTAATATTAAATTCATTATATTAATACTAAATATTTTAATAAATTAATTTTATTTATTTACTTACTTTGTTCCTAATTATAATTCTCTTTCAACTAATTTGCGTCACTTAAAAAAATAATTAATTTACTTAATCATATTAAAATTATAAATTCTTTATACTATTATTCTAAAATTATTATTTTCTTATCTTTCTATCTATTTAATTATTTTTCATTAACATTTAGAAAAAAATAATTAAGTAAGAATATGAAAAAATAATTAATACAACTAAAATTTAGGAAAAAAATCTTATAAAAAACAGCAAACAATTTTTTTTAAATCTTAAAATTAAAATCGAAGACGATAATTTTTAAACATGATCGTCCACACAATAGTTAAAGAAGCCAAATAAAAAATCCCTACAACATTAAAGATTGCACAGCATGGAACGGGTCCAAGCTCCGAGCTGCCTCCAACTGTAGTTTTTAACGGTGCTGACTTGTGAGTTGTGAGTTGTGACTATGAAGGTATACTCAGAAGCAGATCATGCAAATACATTGGCTGTCCTCTTATGATAATTATTAGATGCATGCCTGTAAGGAAATTTCCCCTTTTTTATAATTATTATTATTGTAATTGCGTGTCTAAAATAATTAATACACATCTTTAGAGTTTAGACTATTTATTTCAAAAGTGATAGTATTTCAATGATTTTAAAGATTTGGTAGTAGTTTAAGAATTTAATTAAATCAACATGGAGTTTAAATTCCATTAAATGTAAATAAACTAGATCAGTAAAATTTTAATGATATAAATAAAGGAGAACAAAAGGACTAAAAGGGTAAAAGTTATTTTTCGGGAAAAAAAATATTAAATGTTAATTTTGAAATTCTGGAGAGTACTAAATACAAGACTTTGTTATTTTTAAATAATTGGAAGAAATAAAAGTATACTTTTTAGAATACTATGATTAGAAAAACACCTGTGTTCAAATATTTTAGAGGAGAATTTGAATTTTCTCTTCTTTTTAAAATTATTAAAAAGAGTATTAAATTGTGATTATGACTAAAATTTTATTTTAAATAAAGATTACTCTTACGCCTTAAAGATGTGAAAGATCGTTAATTCCATATTTTTAAAAAATTGTTAATTCATATTGGAAAAAAAATGTTATGATATTTTAGAGATGATTTATCATTTTTCTAAAACACATATACACTACAAAAATGACATATAGTATATACTAACACGCAAATATTATTCATTTGGATTTATTTTGATGGATCCAACAAAAAACACTTTTCCCCAAATTGACATGGAATGTGATAAAAATTAACTATCTTTTTCATTTTTTATTTTAATTTCTTAATAATTAAATAATTTTAAAAATACTAATAAATAATTTAGGTTAAGAGATAATAGAGTAAAAATTATTTTATAATTGGTCTGAAAATACTTAACATACTGTATGAAGAATTTTTCTATTATAGTATTCCTAGTTTTTTAGCTATGCCTCTGTTGGTTGATGCCGCTTATCTTTCCCACGTGATTATAATTTACTTCTACTATATTTTTCATTTATCCAAACAAATTGACAAAATTTTCTTTACTTTTTTATTCTAATTTATTTTTCTTTTATTTATATAAATATTTTTATCTTCTCTATTTACTCTTAATTCAAATCAAACATAAAAGTGGAAGATAAGTTTTTCCCCATTATATTTTATGGAAACAATAAAAGAAAGAATAGCATATCGTTGTTGTGCCGTTAGGGTCAATGTTTTCATATAAAATGATGATGATGATGATGAAATGCCGAGTTTTGGAGCCTATCATGCACCAGTGGCTAGCCTAAATGATGATATATAATATATCAAGACTTGGTAAAAGACTCCATGGCCGATTCGAATAGAGCTTGCCAAGAAGTAGCACTTCTAATAATTTGTAATGTATTTATCTTGTAATAATAGGTTGTGATTCCAAAAGGAAAACAAAAAATTAAATTGTTTCGATCACTGTTTGAGTTTTTGCATGAGTGAGATTTGCCGACTATTTTTGCATGTGACTAATGTGTGTGTTGTGTGTGTGTGTGTGTATATATAAATTTTGGTTAATGGATTGCTTCACTGTTATTTTACAACTATTTCAATATGTCCAATAACAATATAATAAAAATATCTTAAAATTAATTAAAATAAAATATATCTTATTGAGATAATAACAAATTAAAGAATAGAAAAAATATTTAAGGAGTTGAATTCCTTATCATAATAGAAATCTTTAATCGATATTCGGTATTACATCTTACATAAATTTTCATGATATGCACACAGATGTCGACTTGCATGCACTAGTTTGAAGAATCGATGCATACGAATACGATGGATAGGTTCTATAATAAAAATTAGAGAAGCATGATGGTAGTATAATTTGTTAATATGAATTACCATGTACGTAGCTGTTGACCTTTTGCTCTTATGATCATGACACTTTTGATTTTTAAAGAAAGATTCCTGTTAGGTCTTGGTCTTACGTGTAGAAAGGAAAATGAGGATTAGATAATAAAATATAAAGGAAAAAATAAATTATAAGAAATCAAATTCGTATGATCATAATATATACAATTTATTTGAAAACCATTATGTTAGTTTCTTGTGGAAAATCTTAACTTCTATATAAGTTCGCATAGTCTTACAATGACGTATTAAGACAATATAAGTCGAAAGTTGACTATATAAAAGTAAATACATGATGATCTAAACATCAAGAAGTTTATATTGCTAACTTATCTAGAAGTCTTAAATTTTGATATATAGACTGAAAATATGTATATTTTGGAGGAAGGTCCTCATTATACAAATTATTCAAAAGGTCGGACTAATCATTATTATTATACTGTTATGAATGGTATTTTTAAATTTTTTTCCTAAGAACTTTTGTGTGTTTGTGTGTGTGTGTGTATATATATATATATATATATATATATATATATATATATATATATATTCAAATCAAACGAATGAGAAATTGGAGGTAGTTGCCGCAAGGCCATACCCGATGTTACATGCACAAACAATCCCATAATGTGCATGTTCGTGTTCATGCTTTTCAGCCCCTACCCTTCCAAAACACTAGCCAAAGTGCCAAACCCATGTTATAATCAGCTAGTTATAGATAAAATAACCACAATCCTGTCTATAATTATCCAAGTTCAGAACCCCTGCATGCTATGATAATTGCATCAAACAATTCAATGGATATATATATATATATATATATATATATATATATATATATATATATATATATATATATATATATATATATATATATATATATATATATACTCCATAAGTATAAAGATGGATCAAAGCCTTTGATATTTACCTGCACCGAAACTCATCCATCACAACCTCCAAATCACAAGCTGCATTTCTAAAGATTTTATTATTATTATTACAGCTAATCTCAATTAAATTATTTAACTTATCACATTTAATGAAGTTTTCCTTCCCGATCATATATATATATATATATATATATATATATATATATATATTTCTTTTGTCCCAATATAATTGTTATTCTACATTATTTTATGTATATTAAAAAAATTAATAAATGAAAGTGAATATAAATTTTATAAAATTTGTAACAGACCAAAGCAAACATGTGATAGATATTAATTCATTGATAATTAATACGATTGGAAATTGGGGGCGATGCCGGGGGGAGTCGCGGCATCAACTATGACCTAATTTAAAGTTGTGGAACTTCCTACAAAAGCATGTAATTCTGTTGAATCTGTTCTAACGATTCAGCATACAATTTCATCATTATCATGCAAGGTCAGTACAAGAATAAAGTAGCTAAAATTTAAGTTTTAGATCTATCAAAAAAAATATTTATTATTAATTTTTATAAAATAAATAGACCTCACATATGTTGACAAAAAACTCATTTATGTTGAAAAAAAGACTTAATATATAATTATCATGTTTAAAATAAAATATTTTTGTCAAATTTTACTTTAGATCTCATTTATCATTGAACCCTTTTACCATGCGAAAATATTTAACGTTGTGTTCCCCTGTGCTTTTTGACCATAAAGGATAAAAAAAATAGCATATGATAGTAGCTTTCAAATTATTTACTATTTAGGATAAATTGTGTCATGTGATACGATTTCTAATTCAAAAATTATATCACCTGTCATTATTTTTATATTTTTCATTTTTTTTTAAGTGAAGTCATATATCATCTATCACAACTTTTATATTTTTCAAAAAGCCGTTCTAGTGTCTATCCAAAATAATCAATCATGTTATTCCTTTTTTTTTTTCAGTATGAAAACTAAAAACAAGAACATGTTACACTACATTTAGTTTTACATTATCAATAATATCATTAAAAAGTAATGTTATATTTTTATTAAAAAATTCTAATATTTTACAAGAAAACATTAAGTAAAATATAAATATAATCAATGTCTTAAAAAAATTCAATATTTACTATATAAAACAAAATAAGATATTAATTAATGTAAAGATGTTAAAAACAGGATTTGAAAT
>PYAF01005436.1:2312345-2378733 GCA_007407185.1 Glycine tomentella
TACTGAGTTTGGCATACCTAACCACAATCATGCAAAGAAAATTAGCAGATATAGAAGTTAAACTAACAGTAACAGTGATATGGTCCATGAACATTTTCTATGGTCTTCTTTTGAACAACATATGCTAAAAATTGATGCAAAATGTCAAGCCGTTTCATACCGTGAATACACATATCAAAAAGCTAAAGCATCATAAAAAACAACAGCAAAAATCTTACTCAATACATGTTGGCATTGCATAGAAATAAAATTTGGTGGAAATATAAATGTCAAAGAAATACAACCAAAAACTTCAGCTTATATACCATGATGAGATACTTTTTCTATCGTTATTTTCACATAAAGGATGAGTGTTCCCTTTGCGTTCTTGATAACTGGAAGATGAGGTAGGCTTCTGGTATATAACAAGCCCAATTCCAGATGAATCAATAGTCTTAGCCACAACAGTCAAGCACATTGCTTTTGTTACGGTCACCATGGCTGCAGAAAACAAGGATAACAACAACAACATCCATCATTGGAAAAATTTGCATGTTTTGTAATATCCTTCAAGAAATCATAAACTATTGTCCAGCACATTTCTCATCACATCTTTCACTTCTCTTTCGTCCCTTCTCATTTCTCCTTTCCTCCTCAATAAGGTGTATATACCCCAAAGAGGTGTAAAATAGTCTTTTTTTTCAAATGACAAAAGAGGCGTATGCATAGGGAGTGAGGGACAGACCATTCCATACTTTCTGATCTCTTTGATCATCCCGATAAACGGGTGTGGCAGACCATGCAAAGAAACCACCATGTCTAAGAATCCTATTGAGCTCAAACAACGGTTTCCAACCTACAGATTTGGGAACAAACACTCTTGTCATAAAGATAATACAAATAGAACTAGTAAGTCAATTATTGAAGAAGGTTGTCCTGATATGGACATAAGTCGCAACACAACTCAGAAGAATGGAACTCAAGAAGTACCATCTGTATCCCAATGCACCCTGCATATTGCACAATGGATCAAATCAAATCCGTTGTCAGCAAATGTCAACTTTTGGGTTCCAATGACCGACATAGTTGCAGGAATTCCTCGTTCCAAAGCAAATTGTATCTGAGCTTCGTGCTCATCCTTTGGTGCAAATGACATAGTAATAACATTTTTGTCCAGAAGATAGCCGCCAAAGCTAGCAACTCCACAACCAACATCAAAAACAACCCTGATATTCTTTCCCCATTGGATTGTTGGTAGTGTCTGGCATAAAACATAAGTCATTCAGAAAACTATAAGGCATAGGAAACATTCAAAAACTACATCCAAATCTAGTTATTTCGGCAGAACATGTGTAAGATACTAATTAAGTCATTTTCTACACCTTTTCCTCGTGAGGCCAATTCTAGGCCTAGAATTTTATCCCTTGTTGACAAAATATCAATCTGTAGGAAAAGGGGGATACATTTGTTTATTTAGTAGTTACCTAGATTCAAATATCTTAGTTCTTAGACTAAAACCATTATAGTAAGAGGTTTCCTCTCTGTTGGAAATATGGCAGAAAAGAAATGAAACAGAGAAGAAGAGGAAGCAGTGTACGTTGGAATATTTTTAGAGAGAAATATGGAATCTGATAATTTATTGATCAACAACGTTTACATTTTATAATGCTTGAAAGTTCAATACTGACTAACAAATAAGAGATAAAGATATCAGTAACTAAATGACTTGCTCCTGAATTAAAGGTGTCACTAAATGACTGATGCGCATATATTTAACAAACTGAAACAGTCAAAGATAAAGTCACCTGCAGTCCATAAAGCAAATATGTAACACTCTCAAAAGGAATTGTCTGAAGGTATATAGAATAGAAGAAAAGAATCCACCTTGGGCCTTATCCCTCGGCTCCCAAATCAATCTCCCTCTCTTTTGTAATTTCCAAGAGTTTAGCAAACTTAAATGCAGTTCCCCAAGTGTTTTTGGTGTTGTTTTCCAATCGAAATTGAAATTTCAACTCAATAAGTGACCTTTAATGCAAACTATTATCGCATGGACTATCAAAGTCAAACTCCAAATTTTAATTGGAAAACAACACCAAAGACACTTAAAAACCTGCATCTAAGTTTTGTTCATTAACCTAGTTGAATGACATCGTCTAATTCATATAGTCGACTTCACTTAAAACTAAAAAGCTTTTGATGTTGAACTAATTTCTAAATTTTCTATACTTTTATAACAGATCAACATGGTCGGGAAATAATTCACGACATATAATAGTTTAGGCATATCATGAGATGCCAAGTAACCATATACATTCTCTATGAATTTAGTATAACGGGTAACTCCTTTGAATTGAGTACCACCTCCGGGAAAGACAAGATAATCGCCAGACTTCACCACCCAGTTTTGCTCCTTCTTCTATTCACCAAGCTTTATATGAGGGACATTATCATACCAAATCTCAAAACCAAAAAGTAGTACATCACTTAAACATCTAGCAAGTTTCTTCCATCCAATAGCAGATCATTTTATAAAACACTACTACTATCTTTGGCTAGTGTCAAGAGAAATTATTAGGTGCTCCAGATCATCGTGATTCCAAGTTCCAACAAATATCCAAGTGACATGTAATTGAGTGGTATTATTTTTTCTCTCTGCAAATTGAAAAAATTGTGTACATGTTACGTAAAGATTGGTTGGAACCACAAACAGATGATGGTTTAATTTTTCCGATTTGAAGAGATTGAAACAGCCTTCAAGACTTATGCATCAAACATATGCAAGCAAGCAAGCATTGATTAGAAACCAGAAAAAATCTTACCAAACTATCAATCTCACCATGCCTCTGCTCTTAGGCCAAGGAAGTGAGCCTTTGTACTCTTCGGGGAGGGGCACCAAACAGTGAGAACTAGAATGACGACAGTGCCTCCTTTAAATAAATTTAACTGTTGCATATACTATCATCACACGTTGGTATTTTTTCTTGTTACAATCACATTATATCATAATTTAACTTTTCAAATGGCTCGCCTTAAATAAATTTAACTGGTTGTATATCCTATTTTTATTTAATAAATTTCCTCTCTTACTAGATGGTTTTGAATTAAATTCAACTAAAACAATAATGATAAAAAAAACTTTGCCCGACCTCCGTTTATACCACCTTCACAAATACTGTTTGATCCAAATAATGAAAAGCTTGATTCTCCCAAAGTCTAAACCAAATATTTTATATAAGCACCTAAGAACCAAATATTATAAACTGAATTATATGACTTCCAATATGGCTCTTACTAGAACTTTGGAAGGTAAACCAAGTATTTAGAAAATAGAAATCGCTTGTAATAATAGCGTTTAGTTAACAGAATTGCGTTCAACAAATAATTGGAGAAAGGCGAGTAGAGAGCACAAGGGAAGAGAAAGGCGATGGTAAATTTGAAGTAACCGTAAATCTCCTTAGTTTAGGTTGAAAACCCTCATCAAGAAACTCCAAAATTGCTTCGCAAGTTACAATACATCTCAACATAAAGTAATTCAAGCTTGTATTATACAACCGCATTTAAAGACAGTTTGTAAAGAATAAGAAAAAAAAAAAAGAGACAAAACTAGTAAAGCCGGACTCTGCTATCTATGCCTTACTATACCCTCAAGTTTTTTGTCACTCTGTTATCCCGGCACCATTATCCACATCAACCTCGCCCATTCCTGTATCTTCTTCCTCCTCGCTGTCTTCATCACCACTGACCTCTTCATTATCTTGGCGTAGCTTAGCCATGTGTTCGGCAAGCAACTTATCATCACGTTCACTCACCTGAATCACAAAGCAGTGTCAAACCTCCCAAAATAAAAAAGTGGTAGAATTCTACTCTCCCTATGCTGACATCACAAGATAGAAAAGAGGATCCAAAGGCAGATGGATAAAAATTGTGTACAGGATAGAATATGTAGTTGATAAATAAAAAGAAATATAGAGGAAGTTGACACTCACTGCTCTAGCTGCCTCCTTAACCACAAGTTTACCCTTGTGTTGTTCTATTGCTTCAGTGCAAGAAGCTATGGCATTGTTGAGAACCAATATTCCTTGCTCCTGTCCAGACCGTAACAAAATACACAAATTACCTTCAAATACCATTACATGTTATGGTGTCTAATAGTTGTGACATTAAAATTTTTCCAGATGTTTACCTATAACACAGTTAGAATTAAAATCTCTGCAAGGTATGAATACAGTACCCATAGACAAGACGTGACTCAAGTACAAATTGCTTATAACAACTTCTAGATTTATTAACATTTGGCATTAGTTTAAAAAAAGTTCCTGTATAAAAGATATCTATTCTCATTAGGTAACAGGAGAAACCAGACCAAACACAATACATATAATATTCAGTAGCTGCAAGAGAGATGGTGAGGGCTACGTGGGGAAATTTGGTACAAAAAACAAAAATTTTCAAGTAACTTCTGACACTCAAAATATGATGAAAACCAATACTCACTTGAGTTTTTTATTTTTTACATAGACTCCCTTTAAAAACCAACATTACCAACCCACAACACAGAAATATAATTTTACAGCACTGCATTGATTTTGAAGATATAGAGTTATGAGAGAATGTTCAGGGGTTAATCATTTTTTGTTAATGCATGGCTTACACATCAATCGTAATAGGTTAAACAATCGCTAACCTAAATCTACAACTCAAACGCCCTCAAACATTATCTACAATACAGAAGCAGTGGCAAATTCATACATCCAAAAATTATATGCATAATCAAGATTTATGTGAAGATTGCACTAACCTTGTCCAGTGTCTGGGTGGTAAGAACATAAAGTGGGGGAGCAACAAGTTTAATTTTGACGGGGCAGTCATCATTTCCCGCAGCTTCAGCCTTACGCATTGCCTCCTGCATAATCAAATCATTATAAAACCTGAGAAACTTTGGAAGATAAGCTATAGGCAATAACAATTCATATAATAAATTAGATGCTTAAAAGAAAAGGAACCAAAGTCAAAAACAAAAGGAATAGAAATAATCGAGACCTTAATGTGAAGAACTCCATCAAATTGAAAACATTTCATTTCAATATCTGCCCTAATTTTCAAGGGTTGGGGGGTCATTCGTCTTCTAATATTCTTCACAAGAGAGTCCTTCACTTCTTCTGATACAGCTGGCACCACCCTAGTCACCTATGGGAAACAATAAAAAAATATATCTAGTCATAAACAAGACTTGTGAGATGTGGTCAGTTTTACTCTGATAAAAATATATACCTCTTGCCCATCAGGGCCAGCTTCCTTAACTTCACGAGTGAGAGTACTTAAAACAGTATCAGGATCAGTCACAATTATTTTGAAAGCCTGCATGGAATAAAGTTTATTCAGTATCTACAACAGTCAGAGAACCATTTAATAATAATAAAAAAATCCCTACCTCAAAAGCGTGACCATATTTGTGATACAAAGGCCATCCAATGTTAATATAGAGCTCCTGCACAAAGCCATTTGAATTTAGTTCGACAAAAAAAAAAAAAAAATTGAAATAGTAGCACCAGGAAAAGGAAAATATTTAATTATAAAGGTGATACAAAAATTAGTTGTTGGAAAAAGTGCCGAGAAATCAAACTAACAAACTTCTTTAGATGTATCAATTGTAAATACACACGTATTTAGACTATTATTCCCTATTCTAAATAACACTCCTCTACAAGGGTTTCTCTCTATAATCCTTTTCACTTAACAGAAGTAATCGGAAAACATGCTTTGCAGGGAAAAGTGAGCAAATACAGCAATATAAGAATTATAAAGGGAAACAATAAAAAAAAAAAACACAAACTATGTACCCCATTGCCCGGAGGCTCCATGCAGGTAAGGGAAAGGGATATTGTACGCAGTCTTACCATTGCAATGCAAAGAGGCTGTTTCCGGAATGAAACCCATGACCAATAAGTCACTTTACCGTTGTGCCAGAGATTGCCCTCTTAAAGAAACATTGCATAAAAATAAATCGAAATCACAGCAAGAAATTTCAGCAATCATTTTTAATCTTAGGTTAAACACATAATTTAGTCTCATACATGTAAGTGCAATTCGGTCCCGGCATTCATGACGCCGTCTCTCACAGTCTTAAGTTAACAGTTTAACCCCTTACACATTCTTAATTTTAATTTGGTCTGTGTATATGTGTAGTGCTGGATACACGCAACACATTGTTAATTCTTAATAAGAACCATATTAAGAATGCACTACACGCATAGGGACCAAACTAAGGATGCGTAATGGGGTTAATGCTTAATGTCAAACTGTTAGAGACGGCGTCACGAAAGTAGGAAGCAAACCAGTTGCGTTTGCTCACTTTAGGACCAATTTAATAAGTTTTTATGAGAATCCACGAAGGGTATAGGGACTAAATTGTGTGTTTAACCTAATTTTAAAGAAACTCAACCCAACATGCTGTTCCTCCTCCTAAACACACAAATTGAAATAGGTCCCTTATCCACAATAGTCTATGGCAAAATCTACTTACACAATACAAATTACACTTATTATAATTAACGATTGAATCAATAAAAGAGGAATTAGAATTCATTCATCACTTTAAAACGAAGCCAGTACCTCCAAATCGATGTTGAGGGTTTCGGCGACGTGGCGCATGATGGAGTGGACGAGCTTGCTCTTGTTGTACCTCTCCTCGCAGGCTTGGATGTCCTCTTCGGAGACCCTGCGCTTGCTGAGATCGATGTAACCCTTTTCCTTGTCGACACGGAGCACCATCACCGGCTCGATGCGGCCAACCTTGATGAGGCTGCTCACGCTCCGAATCCGACGGCGAGAGAGCTCCGAGAACAAGATCATGCCCTCGATGTTGTTGTACTCCAGCAGCGACACGTACGCCCCCATGTCCGCTATGTTCTTCACCTGTATCATCACCGCCATGTCCACCTCCGGGTACTTCGCTTCGTACATACGACATTCAAGGTTCGGAGCCATCTCTCTCTCAAAGCAGCAGCAGCGCTCAGTGAGGGTTTTGTTTTTCTTCTGTGGGACTCTGGACTCACGATTCGCGTTACAAAGGGACACCGCAAACCGAGTCCATAGAGATAAATAGATTCCACCTTCTTGGGCTCTTAGTTTCTGTAAATCAATAGCAGCCCAAAAAAGAACCTCGTTTTTTTTGCTAAGTTTACTCCCAACTTTTCCTAAAAGACAAACTTAACCCTTTTCAAAACGTGTTTTTGTTTTGTTATAATTCAATACTAACAAGTTATTGATCCAAGTAGTACTGGACTCGATCTCCTTAAGTAAAGTCTTGGATTCGAACTTTACGAATGAAAAAAACCTGATTAAGATTTTCATTAGAAGTGATCAACTAGATTTTCCAACAGAAATTAGTCATTAATTAATTCAGTGGATATTCTGTATTAATAATATTATTAAAAAAAATTATAACTTTGGTCTCTAAATGTGTAATTCTTTGTCACTTAAGTATCTGGAAAAGTATTCAAATTTTTAAAAAATCCCTAAAATTACAATTTATCTATAACCTTAGTCTTTGTTGTTAAAGACTTTCGTTCAAATTTGAAATCTCTTTGGGTGTAAAGACCAATTGTTTGTTGGAACAACCCTACATGTATCCAGAAAAGACAAATTTGGTTGCAGCTCGCAAGAAGAAAGGCACATTTATTTTAAAATTTAATAGAATTGATTTTGAATCATTAAATATAATTAATTTGTATTAATTAATCTCAATCATAAAATTTATTTATGTTAAAGCACGTTTTACTGTAAGAGAAATTTATTCTTGTAATTTGTCAAACTATTACGCCTCCGTAAACAAGACGACTTCTATGGTTGGAAACATGTGTAGGTCTCCCACCGTGGGAAAGAAATATGGTGCATACGATGTAATTTTATTTCGAGATTAACGCAGGATACCGTGAGGATGACTATAGCAGATTAAATTAAAAAAATATAATTTTTATTATTTCTTTCTCTCTCCTCCGTGGTTTCTCAAGTTTCACACCACTACAACAAGGAGGTTGCATCCTTCCTCCACCCTCATCTCCGCATCAGCCACCATTAAGGCCAAGTCCCCCAAAACGAGATCCCCATCGCAAACACATGACCGCAAATGACGAATGTGAATCAGCCTCCACCGGTAACACCTCATGTTGAACAACTCGCGATTGAAACTCGGTGGCAATGCAACAGTTTCCCTAGCACTATCAAAGTTCTTGAAATCTCCTCTTTGTCTTCTCCGTCATCCTTTTATCAATGCCGCCGACGCACATTGCTTCAATAATGAAGCCAATCCGATCACATGAAGCGTAAAAAATGGAAGTTCGAAAGGGGAAGATAATACAATATTTTTTTAAATATAATTTCCTAGTAGTCCCACACAAATCTAGAAATAAAATTACATCATACACACCATGTTTCTTTCCCACGGTGGGGACCTACACGTTTCCGATCGTAGAAGCCGTCTGTAAACAAATCAATGAAGGAGTGTGTTGTCACCATGATTTTGAAATCCGAATCGATCACGGATCATATCCAATTAAACATTTTCTAAAAATAAATATATTGAGATGAAATTTATTTATACCGGTGTAAGAATTAATAGTTTTATACTATTTAATAACTTTTTATTGGATAAATATTTTACAAAATTAACCGTTTGATTAAAAGCTTATATCATGTATATCACATGTCTCAAATTTCATATTAATCCGAAACAATTTAAAACCTAATTGATATATATAAAAATTAACGTAATATGTATTTCTAAAATATGTGAAAATTAGACTATTTGATTACATTTCTATTAATGTTTAAATTTTGTGAAATTTGAGACATGTGATCTACATGATATAAACTTTCAATCTAACAGTAAATTTTATAAAATACTTATCTAATAAAAAATTATTAAATAATATACAACTATCAATTCTTAGTAAAAGGATCTCATCTCTATTCTATTCTTAAACAAAATAAAAATAGTTAAACTCGCCTTAGGACAAGATCTTGAACTAGAATAGGATAAGATCTTGAATTAGAATTGTGAATTCAAGATCTAATCTTTTCAAAATAAAGAAGTTGAAAAGATTTCTAATATAAAGGATGAATTCTTGTAAAAAGATTCATTAAGATTTGCACGTTGTTCAAAAAAGAATAAATTTTATTTATTTCTCTCTTTTCCTAAGATCTTAGAATTAAATCTACCATCAAATATAAAAATGAAAATACCCAAAAAAATCTTTGATCATATATAACACTATGAGATTTATTAAAAAATAGTTTAAAATCTCAATTTGAGATCTATCATTAAAAATAACCAATTTAACCAATTTCACTTAATTTTTTTAAAAAATAAAAATTTCAAAATGATATTGTTTTGACTAAAAAAATATATGATAAGTTATGACACTTTTAAGTGAAATTTATTTTTTATTATTTTCAATTTATATATATTATATTATTTTTTTCACTATTACTAAAATATTATATTAAAATATTAAACAAATTAATAAGAAAATCGGTTCAACCTTGATTCGAACTCAATTGAACCTTTAACCCTGGAATTTCACCGGTCAAAGTTATGAGAAAATTGGTTGTCACTAATAAAGTTTACGGTTCAGAAACGTATTTGTTAAACTTTACTACTCGCGAAACATTATTGGAAGCGATTCATGCATAACTAGACTAATTTGTCTCGTTAAATCGTACCATTTATCAACCGCTGCAACAAGAAACACAAAAACACGAACATAAGCATAAGTCAGAGGTTAGCTGGTCCATTATCTACTATTCAAAAAGAACAAAAATGAGTTCAAGAGCCAGGTAATGAAACTAAGAGTGTGCACAGTATAACACATCAAGCTACATTATCTGAGGTATCAGTCGAGTACTAAGAAAAAAAGAAAAGAAAAACATACATTTAGAACTAAACTTTCCACCTCCAAATTCTCTTAATGTTAGAAGCTACAGACGAGGAGGTCTCGGGCATCAAGCTTAAGATAACAAAGGCATTCCTGTACTGGCAGCACAATCTAAGTAAAATTGATTCTCTGCTAGAAGGAATAAGCGCTCATGTCTGAAAATTAGTAAAGAACGTAAGATTTGAGGCTCCTTTCCTAGGAAGCAAACTAAAGTTCATCTTTAGGGTACTTATCACCTTTCCCTAGTGAGGAAAGCCACTGAAATATTTGAAAAACCTTGTTGCCCGAGGGCTCCTGCTCAGGCTTTTCATTACAGACTCTATGGTAATCATGCTTCTGATGAGGTGCAACTATTTTTTCCTGTGTAAGAGAAAACTCAGAATTAAAAATAGTATAATATAAAACAACATTGCATAATTAATGTTACCCAATACCCATTTGATCATATTGAGTATTATAGAGGGATTATACAAGTACCTTGAATACTTCAAATGGACAGAAATCGGAGCCATCACAACCCTGTACAGGATGACACAAAAACTGAGTTATTGATGAACAACATCACAATATGATTTTAAACAATAAGTGTAACCCTACAACCCCCCAGACCATGCCCATTGGTAAAATTAAGGTACAAAGGCTTACTGGCAATGGAACAGGGTGTTCGTTGTGTAACACTTGTACAAAGTGCTTGCTGGTAGATTTGTCTGGAGCAGGACAACTATACAAGACCAACATGTTGTTACCAGCAAAGGGTGCCACAGTGCTACCCCGCCATTTTCTTTTCTGTGGAGGCTTCGGAGGGTGCTGCAAAGGTTGCTCCTTCTGAATTTTTTTTAACTCTGTACATTGTCAAAAGAGAACATCTATAAGCACTCTCTCTCACTAGTCACTACTTGTTAGTAGAAAAAACAAAACAAAAAAATGTATTCTGTGCACATTTATTCAAGCAAAGAGTATTAAAAACTCACCAGATCCTTCAAGGAATAAACCAAGCAGGCATGAAAATGGAACTACAGTTTCAGCGTGCGCAAACCGAAGTCTTGCCTTTTCAACGCTGCCAGGAGCATGTCTTTCTACAGAAGCAATCAAGAAAGTGGTAATGAGTAAAAGGTTCACATATTCAAGAGACAGACTTCAGAATGCCATTTGTAAAGTAAAAATAACTCCCTTGCTAATTTTGCATTGGCTATAATTTCAACCAACAGACATTGAGTGAGCACGCATGCACGCACGCACAAACGTATATATAATCATCATGGGGATAAGAGGTTGACCCAGTTTATTAATAGACAGACCATAGAAATAAATTGAAACAATGCAAATTACATACTATTTATTAACACAAATTATATGGTGAATGTCCACATGAAGACAAGTGTAAAATTAATATGGACGATTTTCTTATATAGCAGCAAACATTTTAAAGTTGTTCTAGAATTAGAGGTATTTTTTCACTGTACTTACAACTAACAAATAATGACTTCCTTAGCCAACTATGTTCCAATAGATTTCTTGGCTCAAAAGATAATTGTTTGATCCAACTACTAGAGAACACAGGTAAAATGTCAATGGTCATCAGATGATGCTGAATACTTGTATGTGTGCACACACACACACACAACACACATAATATTAGTTAGAGCTTGCCATGTACAGCCCATGCCTGAGGTATTAGTGGACAAGACAAATTTAATATATGATTTACCTAACAAGGCTAATCTATACATAAATATTACAAGTTTCATTAACAAGATATGGCATGTAAGACATATACATAGTACACACTTAAAAAGTACAAAACTAACCTACCTTCTTCAGCCATGATAGCCTGTTCCATGGATTGAACAACATCTTCAAGTAATGGCAGACCCATTCTATAGTTTAGTGATTTACCATAACCCTTCAAAATAAACACCTCCAAATCATCTGTCCACTCCAGCCATTCAATCTGTGCACACAACAAATAGCATATTAATAAACATGTAGCATACACTAGCAAGAACATAATAAAATGCAGCCATAAGCTAATATGGAATTGATCACAAGTGGAAAAACAACTATATTTGAATGGAATTTTCAGTTTTATCACAAGATCAATAACGTATTGTAGAAACATCACATCAAAGCCTCAAAATGTGCCTTACATATATCATGAGGTCAAATTAAGTAATTTCTTGGCATCTTTATAATTTTTTTCTCTATTTAAATATTTACAGACAAGCAAAGAGGAGAGTGTGGATAACAACTTTCATTACATCATGACCACAGAAGTACCTCAGGAGGGCTGAAAAGACTACACGCTTGATTACTTATATCCAACAAGGATGCTTCCTGTGAAAATAACCACAAATTGGGCAATTGAAAAGAAAGAAAAGAAAATTACCAATCTCAACAACCTCGGTAAAATAAATATTTATGAACTCAGAAAAGAACACGGTAAAAACCAAAAGGAGATGGGAATGAAAAATTGTAATAACCTGCTTACACAAAAACCAGAGAGAAGATGTATCCTGCCTCGTAAAATTCAGCCCATGGCGCCCAATTAATGCAGATGTAATCTCATCTAAGATAGGTTCCTTAAGTTTACTAACTGCAGATTCATGGCTTTTCCGATAAGCCTGCTCCCATAACTCAATAAGTTATATAACCAAACAAAAAAAGGTACTGAAAGTAAAGCACAAACACTACCACTGAAGATTGCAATTTGTCCAATTAACCATAAAGCCATGCTCAAATATTTAGCAAAAAGTGATTCTGTATGTTGCCTATCAATTACCTCAGATAGCCTCTTGAAAACAAACAACAACTTTCATATTCAACCAGTGATGGCCTTTACATGAGGCAAATATGGAAATTTTAATTCATTTAAAATATGTTAAATTCCATCAAAATAGCACGGCAAGACAAAACTGTAAACACAAAGTACTTTCAAGCACTAGGGAAACAAATTTATCGATGAAAGGAGCAGTCGAGCAGACACAGAAGCATGCTC
Organism: Glycine tomentella; assembly: GCA_007407185.1. Taxonomy (NCBI): domain Eukaryota; kingdom Viridiplantae; phylum Streptophyta; class Magnoliopsida; order Fabales; family Fabaceae; genus Glycine; species Glycine tomentella. The sequence goes on from PYAF01005436.1 coordinate 2,325,255, forward strand.
AATGTCATCAATAATTACATGGTAAAAAGGATGACACATTCAACTTGGATTATTATATATAATGTATAACAAGAAGATTTTCAAATAGACATATGAAAATGGCTACCTATAATTTCTATGATTACATGAAATTTTGTCAGGACACACTTACAAGTGTTGCATTAAAAATCCTTAGAAATCAATTATGACTACACGTCTACAACATACCTTGTAGTTATGACAACAATCATGAAATCTCAGCACAATGTCGCTAGCACGGCTTTCGCTTGTAACAGCAAAGGCTCGGTGATGCCCAGGTCCAAGACTTCCATTTCCACTGAAAAGCCCCATTCCAAATGCGACTGCACTAGCAGATGCCCGGGGAACCTATTTCCACATAAGAGAGATGTGTGAGGTTAAATATATTTGTAGCTTCCAAATGTAAGAAAGTAAGTCCATAACTTGTATTGCAGTTAATAATGCTGCAACTAATCAGAATCTCATCTTAGCATTTGCTCATCAACTCAAAATACCTTAATAAAATCTTTTGCATTGGGTCAACTAGTGTTTCCTTACTAACCCCAAAACTATTTAGAGGTGTACATTGAGGTAACAAAATAAATCAAAACATCAAAATCTACTTGGACAAAGAAAAAAAATCAAAGATAAACTCACCTGAGTTGCCTTAATAGGATATATGTCTGGATGATATTCCTCATCAAACAAATTTGGAAACTTTTCTCTAATTCTGATTCCAAGATCATATAATTCTTCCTCTCCTTTTGTAATTAGTTCACCACCCTTACGCCTTCCATGCCAAGGAGATTTCCATCCATTTAGCCAGGAAGGAACTCTCTCGAAATGTAAATTTCGCTCTTTTGAATCCCTTACAAGAACCTCCAGACGCTCTGACAAATTATCTAACTCCTTTATCCTTTTCTTTGTAGGAGATCGAGTTCCATGCCTCGCCTGCGTAAGTAAAGTAGTATTATCATCCTCTTCAATTAAGTCAAGTATTACCAGTCTACCAGACAGTTCAAAACTATCAAATCTCAATCATAACAACCCAAACATTCTAAAAAATACTAAGCCTTCATTCAACACTGTTCTACATTTCTCGCGCAAACAAACAACATAACGACATAAAAATAAAATATAACAATTGTTGTGACACTTGTGAAAGTCACAACAACAATTGAATGTACTGTAAAACATTCTTCACAATCAACGAATATTATTATCCTAAAATTGAGGAGATAATTACCACGAGATTCAAATGGATCGGAACACATCCCTCGGGGACTTTAGAAGGCACGAAGTTAGTGTCAGCAATGTCTTTCACAACTCCATATCTGTGGAGACAATTAAGACAGACAATTTAAATAATTCAGCAAACATGCATACAAAACTCCCAACAAAATTCCAGGAAAAAAAATGGTAGAATGTTTTAGAACATGCAAAGTAAAATGTGGCAAAAGAACATTAAATTTGTGGAATCAACGATTTAACAAAAAATAAGAGAGACCTGGAGACAGTGGAAAGATATTTGCGAACATCGAAAGCTTGTTCGGCGCTTGAGTAGCGTAACGCCGAAAGTAATATTAGCAGAACAAAAGCCATAGAGTTTATTCTTCTCGCAGAGCTTGAACTTCCGAATTGGTATTACCGTCAAAGTATTTAAATTAATATGAATATGACAATAAAACTTAAAAAAAGTCATAAATAATTTAATTTTTCATTTTTTTTTTAAATTTCTTAATCGATGGGTAAGACACCTGCCAGCATTTATAATAATTTAATATAGTGCTTTGTTCTGTTTGATGTGTCTTACTATTGTCCCACGGTTTCTTGCTCAACCGGAAACCGAAAAAGAAAACTTAATGTTGTCTCTGGTGACGTCATTTCGTCAATGATAACGGGCTGAATATATTAACGTTAATTATTTTTTGTTCATTTAAGCTTAATTATTTGGCTCTGTTAATTTTATCTTTAAAATCATTTATTTTATTGGACACGCATCTAATTTAAATTTTTAATTAAAATCAACTTCAATATATATCTTTGTTTATGTTAATAATTTAAAATTAATTTTACAAAATTTTTTATTTACAATCTATACCAGTAATATATCATATTTTTTAGTTATTTATAAATTCTATATTTTTCATCTTATTATTGCTAGCTTTAATAATAAGTATAAACTTAATTTGATTTTTTTAAAATGTTATCAACAATGTGCTACCATATATTTTCTTTGTTATTTTTTATTAATATACTTTTGGTCCTTATAGTTTTCTTGCTTTTTTAATTTGTTATTGTAAACAAAACAAATATGATTATAAAATTATTTATTTTAATTATTTTTTATTTTTACACAGTTATTCTATCACAAATCACACCGTTAGTAAGTAAACATTAAATTAAAAAAACAAAAAAAACTTTAACATACATGAGAATATTATATTCTCATCTTCCACGCCCATAAAATTCTGTGAAACAAAGGCAAGCTCGAGCTTTGCATCAATTATCCTCCTTATTGGATTCTATCCAATGGAGAGATTGAGTTCTTAACGAGGGTCTATGGTTTATGCATATATGATGATGTTTATGAATAGGCAATTGCTCTTTCCCTGCAAGACTCTGCAGAAGCATAATATTGTGGAAGCCTTTGGCTCTTATTCTTCTTCTACTAGATAACTATATGTTTTCTATGCTCCCCAAATTTCCACCTTTTGCATGACTCTTCACAATTGGAAGCCTCTCACAAATCTTATTGGTCAATTAGGTAAAAGTGATGTACTTGCCTTAAATGGGATCGTTGCTAAACATTGCCTTGTAGATGTACAAAGAATTTTGATGGGTCAGGGTGTCACTAATTTATAGTATGTTGAATTTATTCTTTAAATCTCATTTGAGGCATTTTTCCCAGTAAAAAATGTTAATGATATTTATGACATGGTGGATACTTCTGAGCTCCTTACTTTTTGCGAGAAAATTGATTCTGTGTGTTGCTACCAATCTATGAGAATGCTACATTATAAGCAGATACAATTTATAGGTTTGGTTGGTTAGTACGAATGAGTGCAGAATTTGTAACATATATATCCATCTCAGCATCACTACTTATGAAAAGTTCTATTCATGTTATCAGAGGTTGAGGTTGTGATTCCTCATAATTTTGGTGAGTAAAAGTGAAATAAATATTAACAAAAATAACCCGCGCAATCCAAAATAAAGGAGAAATAATATTTCATATTCCCATCTTTTTTTACTTTCCATACAATCAAATAAAAAGAAGAAAAATCATCTTTCCTACCAAAGAATTTAAAAATCATTATTTTCTCTTATTTCTTCCTTTTCCTTTTTACATTTCACGAACCAAACATTACTTTTAAAGAAATGTCTAAAAAGAGGATTGTCTCGAGAAAAATAAGCGTGAGAAGTAAAGAAAATAAAAACTAATAACTATTGTTTCGTAAATAACACTTGTTTAAAAGTTACCGTTCACTTTTAAAATCGTTTGATACAAGAAATTGAAATTAACTTAAAATTATAAATTTAATGTTTAAGTTATGCAAATAATTAAGGAACAAAAATATAATTGTAATTTTGAGTTTCAATTCCATATTTACTCTAACAATACGTAAATTCCATATTACTCCAACAATACGTCAATTCAATATTACTCCAATATTACTAAAAACACACGACATACAAATGTCCAATATTGCTCCACATCCACTTTTTTCATCTCCAGCATTAAAGACCTGAAAATACTAATCCGGATAACTAACTAGATGCACGAACGAGAAGTAGAAAAAAAAATGTTAATCAAGCAGCAACTCCTTCCTCATGGAGTAGCATCTGATCAAAGTGCCACACACCTGAAAGTTGAGGCCACAAAAGAAAACAACGCGTTTAGATTCCTTTCTTTTTTTTTTTTTTTTTGCTAATACACTTTCTTTCATTGAAAGAACTAGGGAAAGAAAAACTCAACCAAGTTGCGCGTAGCTGAATTAGAATTTCTTACCATGTCCTTTGCCAACTCTTCTAAGTTGAGCAACGTACTCAGAGATTTTTTTTATGGCTTCCACCTACCCAAATAAAAAAGAAGTGCTGAGTTTTAGATTGACAAAAGCTTCCTTGCAGTGCTTTGCATATAATCATGTGCAAACCATTCTGCCAGTAACCTATAAGAAAGTTTAATAAATTGCAACGTCACATTACCTGTTCACCCAAAAACTCGCTTTCAATAAAATCTGCCAATTGCACATCATTGTTCTTTGAGGCAACCTGTCAAACAACATCCAACATGTTCAAATATATGGATTTCCACTATAAAAACATCAAAGTGAACATAAATGAGACAAATGTCATGCAGGTTTGGATAGCTACTATGGCTGATTCTAAGACCTAAAATCATGGTGAAAATTTGAAAAAGTGGAAGTAACCATTTGTTGTTTTAGCTTTCAACGTGGTTTTGGAATTGATTATGACAAAATTGAATCAAATCCAAACATGCTACGAATCCAAAACTAGGACCAAACAATCTTGATATCTTACACTGTGCAAGTTAAGCAGCTTTTCATTTGTTAGCTTCTCCAACGACAGAGCAAGTTCCATTGCTGCAACAGGAAACAAACACAAAATACATTTAGTGCCAAACATACAAATTTCGCAGGGGAAGTTCATCAGACAAAGCAAAACACTTTGAACAAAAGTTGGCTTACATAACATCATGTGTATTTGTATGCAAGGTTTCTGCTAAGAATTAAGATATAATGTACTTCCTAACAGAATTAAATCAACGTGTGCATATAAAAAAGATAAACGCAATGTTAAATCAGAATTCATTTCATTTTATAGAATATTTCAAGTGGACAATCGAGCTCGAGATTATGGAACATACAAGGAATATGGTACTAAAAAACATGCAATTGGAGTTCATACGATTGAGGATGCTGTGAATCCTATTCATTTCAGCTTTGCTATATATGTTTTAAAATTCTAAAAATATAAGTCTCGACAAACTAAAACACACATATCTTATTAATGCAATTGCGCAGCAGTGCCACAAAGGTGAAAAGTTTTATTATAAATCATAAAACACATGAAAAAAGTAAACAGAAGAAAGGATGGCAGACACACTAACCATATAGCGCATCTCCCTTTTCCTCATGGTCAAACTCAGTAAGAGGCATCACTATAGATTGTAACTTCACTTTTCCACCTCGCTTGTTCTGAAAATTAAATTAACACACAAATAAATAAATAAAAATCTCAGTATCACTTTCTAGAAGACAAGATTGAAAATTTGCATATTCAATTGACACATGCAGCGTATTCTCGGAGATTGAAAAACCTCCTCACAAGGTAACTTATACTACCTGATATTCCATCAGTTTCTCAGCATGCTCCCTTTCCTCCTCGCTTGACTCCTTGAAAAACCTGTAATCATCGGTCATTAATTAACTACTCCTCACAAAGTAAAAAAAAAAAAAAAACTACACAACAGAACCTATAAATAAATAACCAAAACATTACTTGGCAAGACCCTTGAGCGCAACATTGTCCCTATCGAAGTAGGCAAACATCGCATGATAAACGTACGAAACATTGTACTCCACACTGCAAAGAGAAGAAGAAGAAAAATTAAAGCCCATCAAACAACATAAACCCAGAAACAGATAAAAAAAAACCCTTATTCAATTCCTACCCATAAAAATCATGTAACTTTATAATGATTCATCGATATAACTAAAAAAGAGACTTAATGTGTTAATTTATTTTTAGCTTAATTGTAAATTTTATCACTTAAAAGTTTTAGTTTTTAAAATTTTATCATCTAATTTTCATAATATCACAAATTTTATTACTCAGTTTTTTCCCCACAAATTTAGACTTTTCTCAAATTTTATCATTTAAATTTTTTTTATTTTTGTGCAATTTATCGTTAGATTTACCAACATCATTTTGTTATATTTTTTACTTTTAATTTACAAAAATTAAAAACTTTGAGTTGTAAAATTTGCGAAGTTCAAACTTGGTAATAAAATTTGAAAAGTAATAAAAGTTGAAAGAAAAAAATTACAATAATTAAAAGTGTTATTTTATGAAGTGAGAAAAGTTAGGAGCAGGGGAACGCACTTGATCTGTTCGTTGATAGTGGCCTCACACTCATCTGTGTACTTCTGGCGAGCAAGGGAAGCTTGTGGGACTGTGGGAACAAGGTCGAGCTCCTTCTTGACCTCTTCAAAGGGTTCAAAAACGACGCCGGTTAAGGGCCGGTTATTGGAGTTCTTGGTAGCGCATGGAACCAAGTGTTTGCCCTGAGAGTAGCGAATAGAGGAAGGCAACGAAGAAGAAGAAGAAGAGTTAAGCGAAGGGAGTAGTATATGGTCGCCGTTGGAGTTGAAGAGAGAGAAAGAGGAAGCTGTTCTAAGAAGCATGGTTGCAAAGAACACAATACAACACAACACAACACAACAAGGTGAATGAATGAACTATGAACTATGAAGTTAGTTGAGTAATTGATGTTAGTGTGGGCGCGTGGCGTGCTCGTGGTCTGCCTCAGGAATCTTATTTCTAGATTCTTCTTTTCTCCAACTCCAATTGGTTTATACTGCTACTTGTTTCTTTCATCATTTTCATGGCTATGGTTTTTTTCTTCTTTATTTTTTTTGGGGTCTATATATTTCAATGAATTGTATCATCACACGTTTATTTGTTTTTTAAGATTCTAGATTTTTATTGGTACAAGTTGTTTTGATTAGCATCACACGTTCAAAAGCATAAAGATTTTATCAATTTTCAAGTCAAATTTTATCTCTATTAATAAACTTTAATTAACATGTTTTAAGGGTTATAATTGTCTAGGTGCATTATTTTATTGGATAAGGATTTCTCGTTTAAAGTTGTACAGATATACTTCCATCATTTGTGATTTCATTTAGAACATGACCACTTACTTTTGCTGTCCAATACTTAACAGAATATGAAAATAAGCATTGGTTTTAAATAATTATAAAATTTCACTTCTGATTTATCGTTCAAACATAAAAAGGAATTTCTGGTCAAACACCAGAAGATAATAACTTTTAGTTTTTTTGTATGTATAAAACAAGGAATTTTCTGATCAAACAACAAAAGAAAGTTCATGAACTCTGTAGCCATGTTTTGTGTTGGTCACAATCTGGGCTTCGTCAGCCCAATGCTACAATTGGACATGTCGTTTGAAGATGCTCAATGGCACTACCTCGCACATTGATGGAGCTTTTGGGAGGCACCTGCATGCCCAAATGATAGCAAGGATTTCACCAAGTTTAAAAATGGAGTTAGTGAGTGGTTTAATATTTTTAAGATGGTTGAATTAATAATAATTAAATAAAATTAATTTAAATTTTCTGACAGTTTATAATTGTCATTAAATGCCATTAAGAGGACCAAAAGTAAATTATTTTTAAATTAGAAAAACGAAAATATGATAAAAAAAATTAGAGGACTAAAATCAAATTTTAGAAATTTTAGAAAAACAAAAAACACATTTTACCCTTTATTAAATAGAATTTGTTTTTTTTTCTAAAAATTTAATCAAACTTTTTCAAAATTAATCTCAAGTTAACTGGTGAATATTAATTTCGAAACTAACTTTATAATTATTTTTTACCAATATAATTAATCTTTTTTCTCCTCATAATCAAGTCTTTTAAATAGAGAAACAAATTAAGTATCTTAAATGCCACCAAGGAATCATGAAGTTGTGTAGTTACAATTTTAGGAATTTTAATCTTACAATGTATTTTATTTTTATATAAAAATGAAATATTATGGACAAGCCTTCGGTTGATTTACTTGTTCTTTCAAGCTATTTCATATTTAAGCACTCGTAACTTCTAGGACTTTGTGATATAGATAAGCTCTCGGTTAACCTGCTTGAGGACGAACCAACATCCAACTGACTCCACACTGCACCAAAAAAGATAGTCATCTACCAGACACCCGATATCCTCGTCAAGACAACTATATATATATATATATATATGGCAAAAATTACGACCCTCACTCCGTGAGGATCCATAAATTAAAGTATTGTAAAAACTCCATCCCCTTCCTAATACACATAGTGCCTTTATAGTACAGAAAATCATCTTTATATATTCACAAAATGAGAAACTCTCCTAGGTTTACAATTAGGTTGAAAAATCCAAAAACTTGTTAGAGCATAAAGCATTATAAATTTCTTGAATGTCATCCAAAATTTTGAATTTCACAACTGCTTGTTTGGAAATTAAATGACTTTAAAGCCTCATTTGACATGATAAACATTGTCTTCCCAAAAGCAAACAAATAGTAGCTTCAACAAATTTTGTCTATTGGACGTGGAGAGAGAGTGTGAATCCTCGTTGATTAATTTTTTTCAAACACCCAGTGCATCTCATGCAATTCAAAATGGAGTGAGAGGACTTCAGTTTCACCCTTGAGAATTTTCTAATTAGTAATTTGGGACGATGCTGAAGGACAAAGTTTAAACTAATATTTTTTATTTGTATAATAAATATTTTTACCTTCTATTTCTTTAATTCAAAACCTAACAGTAGACTATTAGTACTAAATTTTTAACAAGCATTATCAAAACATTTGTTAATAGTAGGATCTATAAATTATTTAGCAACCATTCAACATATCATTGGAAGAGAACAACATGCGATGCATCTCGAAATGAATCTTCATAACCACGATGCTCATTTAATGTGTGCGTTGGAGGTCTCATGTTTTTTTAACTTCTGACGTGGTGCGATGTCTGTGAGTATTTTATTGTCTTCAAGATTTGTAATTTCAGAGTAACCAAACGGCAAGTTTCTGTCTCAGCTTCCATGTATATGTTCTCACCTTCCTGGGGGTTGAAGTTCTATTTGTAGTCCAATCTGATTTAACACTCATTTTAAAACAATTACTAGCTAATACTATTTTAAAAGTTTTAATTGAATTTACATTATTTTCCATTTTAAAAATATATATATATTTCTCCAATGACAAGTCAGTTACATCATTGGATTTACAACATTTGAGATATTATCTGTTTTATTCTTACTTGAGACTCACAATTTTATTTTTAAAAAATTCCTCAATAGATTAATAGAAGAGAATATTTATAAATTATATTTGATCTCAATTTCTAAATAATGTGAGACATTTTAGTGTAATGAAATAACTTGTATATTTTTATTAAGATGAAACACTAATAGAATGAAATAGTAACTTAATCAAATATAATTATATTTTTGTAAAATTAAGTATATTTGATGATTTAAAATTATTCTTTTTAGGTAGAGAAATTAAATGCATTCTTTACGAAAAATAATCATATTAAGATTAAATAATATTACTACTATGGATAAGACAGTAAAATTCTATCGAATGATATCTAATGTAATTTTATACTTAAGATATATAAATTTAAAATAATTAAATTAAACAATTCTACACTACATAATCCATCCATTCAGTGGTATAATTTTTAATTATTATACACAATATTGTGGACATTTATTTTTGAAAAAATATAAATTGTAGAATGTAATTGACCACTTTCAAATGCAATGGAGCGATAATATTAAATCCATTAAGTCCCATTTAGCGGATTTTACTTTAGGCTAATCAACTATGCTGGTACGTATTTAGAGGTCAAAATCTTTGTATAGTACTAAAGATAGTACTTAAGATGCTTATATATTTTCAGTTAAAATTGAAATTTTATTTTCGTACATTAAAAATGGTTTAAAGATCCACGCAAATAAAATTGAGACTAAAGGTCGACGCAAAATTTTATCCAAACAAATTGTATAGATAATGTCAATTTTATTATGATAAAGTAGTACGACAGATACTTAAAGAACGTACAACACTTAAAATTTTTCTTAACTAGACATTATCCATACAATTTAATAATCTCTAGAACAAAAACAGCGAGCCTTATACTATCACTTACTAATCTTTATCTCTTGCCTTCGCACAAATTTGAATATTTTTTTATGTGTAGTAATATATTTGAATATGCTTACGATAAGAGGAAACTTAGTAAGCATTTATTTTTCCGGCTGAAGAATAACTTGGTGAACATTTTGAAAACAAAAAGGTTCGTGCATGCGAGACCGCCATGAAAGGAGAGCTTTGTTTATTTTGAAATGCATGTAAACAGAAACTTTGAATCATGTGACGCAATTAATGCAAGGAAAGCTCAGGTTTTCAATCAAAGTAGCTACAACTCGTACAAGTTTCAATATTCTCCATCGAAATAAACTTCATTTATCATAATCCGTACAACTTAATTGCATGTCAGGAACTCATTAATGTCTTGGTGGAGGTACCTATGTTTTCTGTTTTTCCAGCAGTTATAAAATTGATTTTAAGCATAATTTAGAAAATTATTGACCAATTTAACTAATTCGCAAAAGTACCTATGTTTTCTCTTATATATGAGACCATCTTAATTAATTTGCATAAGTAATTTTTTATTAGTAGCATCAAAATTAATTAACAATTTTTTAAAATTACTTAATATTTGGAACTTGATAAATCTACAACATTTGTAAGTTTATTGAGCTTTTTTTTTTTTACATGTTTTAATGCATTAACTTGGTAAGAAAATAACCAATATGTATAATACGTGGTTCGTGTTTTGAATAGTTTAAATGAAAAAAAATGCATAAATATTAAATATTCTAATTTTCTTGGATTTTTAATGTTTGAAGAAGCAGGCTAGGATGGGGAAAGAAATTTCTGTGTGTTTTGATAGTCAAAGAAATATAGGGGAAAACTTCGATGGACCAGTGAAACATATGGTTCATTATGGACCATATATTTTGATAAGCTATAAAAAGTTATTTTCTATTTTTTTTCATTTTTATATGCCAGTCTTTATTTTTCATAAAATTAGACAATGACCTTGTTACCCATGTTATTAAAATTCGAAGGTTATTTAGTTAATCCTTGAACTAGGTTCAGCGATCTTATCTCCAACATCCTACCGACTATCGTTTACCGTTGTCGGAGGCGATTTCGGTGGCGGTATTTACACAAACATCGTAACCAATAGGAAACCCATTCCCCCACCACAAATCAAAAAAGGTAAGCTAGCTTTGGTTCAAACACTACTGCAATTTAAAGAACATCAAAGTTCAAATCGAAAGGGAACGAACAAAGAGCAAACTTGTAACACGAAAATTCCCAATCATCAGAACTCTTTAACATATTGAATCTGCAATTTCCAGGAATTGTTGGTGATGAAGAAAAGCTTCTTGCCCTTAGAGTGCAACAGAAAAGACAAACTGAAGAGGAGTAATTGTGTCAACTACAAAAGGACATTTATGTAAACTTCGTTTAAAATAAAAAATAAAATAACATTAAAAAAACTATATCAAAGATATCAAGTGATACATCTAAACCATCAAATATTTTAAAATAAATCTAGTGGTAACTACTAGTCCATAATGGATCATATGTTTTACTTGTCCATGCTAGCCACGTCCAGAAATATAACTGGTTATAGTAGGTGTTTCCAGTATAATTTATTTTTCTTTATTTATTTATTTTAGTTCAATCAAACCCTAAATCTAATATATTTACTTATCATAAGAAAATAATTAAATTAATTAAATTAAAATAAAAATAAATGTATGAAAATTAAACCAAAATTATAAATTTTAAAATAAAAAAATTAAAATTATAAAAATAAAAATAAAATAAAATAATCGAAATCACAAATTAACAATTATAAAAAAAATCAAAATTATAATTTACCCTAAACTAATTAGTGTCTACTCCCTAGCTTAAGTAATCAAAATAGATCTATATACGAGCAACTTACCTAGAGTAACTTATTAATACATGGGAGGTCAAAATTGAGAAATGAAACTCAATCTCGTGTGGTTGCTTAGAAGAGAATAAAATAATGGTGTGGCTACAAAATTTCCCATTACTTACATGTCTATTTGGGATGAATTAAAAAAAGAAGTGACAATACGATAACGATACACGTCAAGACCTTCTAAACAAGATAGAGTATGTAGGTTGTGAAGTTTAATTGCCATGATAGTAGAGGCCGCCTAAGCTAGCTAGCCAGCCCTAATTAATACAAATGCATGCATGCAAGCAATTAATTAATTATTCATATATTAATTACGCAGTAATGAAATCCAAATCTGAGTGCGTAAATAAAAATTTATCAATTAGTAACAGACGATCGAAAACATTCCGTGAGAGGGGCATATGTATACTTCCTACAAATGCAATCTTCATCTTAATTTCTCTTCTTTTATCCCTCATTTTTCTCGGACTCTATTAAAAGTCTCATTAGAAAACATATCTTTGTCACGACGCCTACAAGGCGGGTCTTAGTTATAAAAAAAAAGTGCTCTGTTAAAACTTCAAATAAATAAAAAAAAAATTCTTTTTGTGATTTTTTAGAATTCTTATATAAACTATTTTTTCTAACTTCCAATAAAAAAACATTGATTTTTTTTTGAAAAGGCAATAAAAACATTGAATTACTTATGTTTTCTTTTTTAATTATGATCTAATTATCATACATAGGAATATTTGAATGTGTCTCTTAAAAATAACACGGGCCTAAGTCGATAATGATACAATCATAGCTCACGAGATTAGTCCTCTCTATGTTCCAACTTGTTAAAAATAAAATCTATTATATGACGAGGTTCTGATGTATGTGTTTCATATTGGGCAGAATTTTCCTTTGATATCAAAGATCTAATATCATACTATTAAAATTACCCTTGACTCAAGAAAACGAAGAAAACCAAAACCGTTCACTAACACATGCTAAACTATGGGCGAAGACTAGCTAGCCTAGATGAATTGAATGAACTTCAGTTTCTGGGTAATTAAGAATCAAACCAATTTGTTGATAAATCACTTCAAATTAAAACAATCATACAATCATATACTAATTCTTCCCTCTCGGATTCAGACAAGATATATGCTAATTATTATGCTTTTTTTAAAAAAAAATCTTGTAATCCTCATTCGCCTCTTTGAGTTGAGACTTGTGTATATATCTTCCAAGTTTTAGACTGTGTTATACATGTATTTTAGACTCATGGTCCTAAATTGAATTATCACCCGATATTCAGCCAATTTTCTAAATGTTTCTTGAAAACTCGACCCTTAAGCAAATACATTAACGTACAGTTACCTAAAGATTTAAAGATTAAGGAGATAAAGTTTTTTTTTTTAAAAAAAAAAAACAAGAGATCCCCATTTTTAGAATAATTACCCACCAGTTCGAGTTTAAAATCCATCAGATTTGAGAAACTGTCAATCTCATTTCAAAACACTTTAATAATAACCGGTGACGGATCTAAGACTTGAATTTAGTGAACAATAGTCTACTTGAATTTAAAAATAATTTTAATAAATAAAAATAAAGAAGATATTCAAATACATAAAAATAAGGAATACAAAATATAAAATTTTAAGATAAATATATTTTATTTTATTAAAATACGGAAATAAATTTATTTATCCTCATATGATAATAAGTTAGACAGTTTAAACACATAAAATTAAAGAATATAAAATATTTTTTAAAAAAATACATATGAATTTATTAAAAGGAGAAATTGTATTTGCCCACCCTTAAACAACCATAAATCCGCCACTACTCATAACTCACTCTTAACAAGTTTCAGTTAACTAGAGAACTAACAGGAAGTTAGGTTTTCTCGAGTTCTCACCAATTCACTAAATGATTCCTATGTATCTGTGTCACATACGTACAAAATGTGTGATGCTTATATATAATTAATTGGCCGGACGTTTATTATATTCATTAGTCGTCATGCGTAGCTTAACTCGTGGCGAAGTTATGTATTAAGCCTTGGTCACTTACATATATATATATATATGTATGTATATATATATATATATATATATATATATATCACCCAATTTAGAGTGTCCTTATACTATTTTGTGGTGTGCACACAAGGCATTTATTTCCCTTTGATTTATAATATTATTGAATTGAGCCAAAGTATGCGCACAACTACAGAAAGAGAAAGTAATGTTAACGTGTGTATTCACGTGAGTATTTGTAAAGGTATGTCTAACAAACATCCACGTTGAGCTTCATTTCTTCGTATTGACCTGGTTCTTAATTACAAACCCTAGTCCTATACTCTAAAACTAAGCACAACTAAACAGGCTATAACACTCGTTTAAAAGTCAAACAACGTGGAAACCACATTAGCCAACCCTCACTAGTCACTATTTCAATTTACAACCATTGGCGGCGCCGACGATAGCCTTTGGTTTATCTTCCCATGGGGACCCGAATCCGCTTATTATAGTGTGCCATAGATAAATTTGTTTTCTCTTCTAGTTCTTGGAGTTCTATCTTTAACACTAATTAGACATTCTAAAATTTTTAGGGTTTGAGATAGTTTTTTATAATTAAATTCTAATTAAATAGAATTCATATCTAACTTTTTTTTATTCTTTTAACTTTTAAAATTTTAAAATTATACATAAAATTTTTATAATTAATTAGTTATAATATTTTACTCTTTGATAATCTATTCAATTTTAACTTATGACATTGTTGACTTCAAATGGAATTTTTTCATTTTCAATTTATAAAAAACTACTTTTAATTGTGACACTAATTACAAGTATTATCAATAAAATATTATAAAAATTATATACATTTTAACAAGAATCAATCTTTTATTTTAATACTTCTAATTAATAAAGCATTAATATCTTTTGTTAGTATTTTTTAAAGTAAATGTTAACTAATGTTTTAAGAACACCGGTTAAAAAAGTAAAAAGAAAAATATTTTGATTAAAATACGTAAAAATGTCTTCTCCAATGAATTTTAAATGAGCTATATATTTTTAATATATTTTTTTAATTTTTTAATCAATATTTTTAGGACATCTTTTTTTTTTTAATACCTTCAAATGTAAAAAAGTAAAAGATTATCAACATCATTTTTTTAATCCTCCATTGGACGGTATCCTCCTATAAAAAATAATTAAGCAAGCTTGTTCTGCTTCTGCTGATCACGTCCCGAAGGCCTCAGGTGATTACCTCATCTGGCTTAAGGCAGTCTCGACCCGAGCACCATTTACGCTAGCAATAGAGTTTGATTATAAGGATAATGATGGTTCAATTAGGGGTAGAGTTTGAATAATATATTGAAACATTTATATTTATATTTATATTCACATTTTTTAAAATAATTCATTTTTAACATATTCATACCTATGTAGGTAAAAAGAATAATGCTTGTATTTATATCCAATAATAAATATCTATATAAACTTGTATTTGTATCCACTACGTACTGATGTTTTTTGTTTTGTTTTGAGGTCAAAGAGATTCTCCATAAGAAGTAGTTATGTTCGAGACTTCAAGTAGGGTAAAACTCCCCTTTTGGTAGAGAGAACGAAAATAGAAAAATATATTTAAGTTAAAATAGAATATAGGAGGTGTAAAATCTACATGAGATTCACATTATTTTTTTCTTCCTTTCACCCTATCAAACATAACATTATGAATGATAAAGTCATTTCTTCAAATATTTTATAATGCAGTTGTATAATGTTTTAAAATTAAACAAAATATTGATAAGCAACCCCATAGTTAGTTAGTAAAGTAGTTAGAGTTAATTGAGGGTAGGGATAATTAGAGAAACATGCCATGTTACCTATAAATAAGAAAAGAGTTTAAGTGAGAGACTTGATCTATTCAATAAAACCTTTTTTTTTCCATTAAATATCAAAGAATTCATAATAATTTACACACCTTGTTTAACTAATTAAACTAAATTTTCTTAATATAAAAACTTTTGTTAAAAATATGTTGCGTGCAAAGCCAAGCCAATATATATATACTATGGCAGGAGCACCTTGAATTTTACTTCAAAAAATAGACATGTATGACATATGTAAAAGACAACAGTATTTAAATCTATAAAAGGACGGGGAATGAGAGAAAAAAAAATTTCAGTCTTTTTTTGGTGATTAAATTTATTTCTAGTCTAATATGTTGAGAAAAATATGGTAAGACTACAGTTTTTAAGCCTATATATGTCATCAGGTTTGTTCACGAACGATCTGGACACCCAAGGCCTTTTTGAACCCTCTTGCAATAAGCAACTTGGATAGTGAGTGCGATGCAAAATTTCTCGTAGGAAATCTAATGAGTAATCTCCAATCACCATTGAATACGTGTACCCAATTGCCCACTTGTACGTACAACTTGGTCCTTTGTGAAAAAATATCTACAAAGCACATACTATTCCAAATGAAGACATAAAAAATATAGGTGCAATACATAATAAAATTCGGAAAGAATGAGTAATGAATTCTTTCATGTTAAAATTACACATCACCTTGTCATAGGAAATTAAATAAGCCAATCCATTAATTTATTTGATAAGAAAATAAAAAATCTTTAGAAGTTGAGTCTGATTGATACTTGAAAGTGATACTCACATCACATTATTGCACAAAAAGCTAGCGGCTAGCTTCACACGGTGTTGGCCATTATAAATACACACTCCTTGCCTCTCATTTTGTCAAGTTCAGTTGCCTTGTGTTCCTAACTTTCTGTTTTCCTGCTTTATACTTTTAAACTTTAACTCAGACAAAGAATTATTGTAGTTCCATTTTTTTTTCCTTTCTATAATCAAAATGGCTGGGAATTCTCCATGTGCTTCATGCAAGCTGCTGAGACGCAGGTGTACCAAGGACTGCATCTTTGCTCCCTATTTCCCTTCCAATGATCCTCAAAAGTTCGCCTTAGTTCACAAGGTTTTTGGTGCCAGCAATGTTAGCAAAATGCTTCAGGTATCTCATACACTACCAATGCCGCCTGAGCTTTTTTTTTTTTACTATGAAAGATGAAATGAAAAAAAGGTATATTTAGATTTATTTTTAGCTTCTTGGATTTGATAACTTTTTTGGTTCAAAATGGTTCTTCATATCTTCTGTTATGTTACTGGAAAATGGAAATCCCACATCCACTAGTAAAATGATCAAAATAGTATTAGTAAGACACAACTCTCAATTGGTGAATTAGTTTTTGAAGTTGAGTTAGGCTCAAACTCAAATTCTAAGATGTAAAGATGTATTAATTGCTTCAGGAACTTTCGGTTCACCAGAGAGAGGATGCTGTGAGTAGTTTGGTGTATGAAGCACATGCAAGAGTTCGGGACCCGGTGTATGGTTGTGTTGGAGCCATATCCTATCTGCAAAACCAGGTTTCTGAGCTTCAAATGCAGCTTGCAGTGGCTCAAGCACAGATACACTGCATCCAGATGCAACAGGAGCCAGTGATGCCAAACCCAGAAATGGAAGACCCAGATCAGAAATCTTACCTTCTCCACAATGAACTCCCTCAGTACCTCAACTATGCCTCTTCTAGCAATGTAATTTATGATTCTCTCTCAAGAGAGAGCATTTTTGGACATGACATGGTTTCTTGAATGCAAATGCTTGAGTTCTTTGTCCCTTTTTCCAAATCATTTAGACAGAATCTTTTTCATACACAATATGCTGATAACACACTCTTTTAGTTTTTTGTATAGCTTCCGTTTTATTTAATAAATATTAACTAATAAAAAAATATAATAGAAAAAATATGTTAAAAAGTGATTAGCCGCCTCTTATATTCCATATACATATGTGAAGCATTGAAAGTTCTCTGAACTTCTATAATATATATATATATATATATATATATATATATATATATATATTTTTTTTTTTTTTTAAGTTAAGACGGAGCAATGCAGTTTTAGAGTCAACTCTAGCACGCGATTAAGTACCGGTGAAGTCACTCAGAGCCTTCTTAATTATTACTAATACTGTAGTAATTAACCCATTAAACTAATAATTGAGATGCTTGATCATTAATGCATTCAGATGAGGGTCGGTGGTCTTTTTTAAAATGGCAAACATTCTGATGATTAATTATAAATTTACCATCTCATGTAGTAATTGAAAGACAACTCACAATCCTGGCAAACATAAAATAATTTTGTTTTTCCACTAGAATTGTATTTTTGTTGTTTGTAAGTAGGAATAAGTGTTGAAAGTTGAAACTCTTTTTGTGGACCTCTACTTGGATTTCCTTCAACACCCTGAAAAGCCGTGCCATTTTCCGTTTGAGAACATTTTATATTTTCGACTGTTATAAGAATAACGGAAAATAATTTAAAAATAAAATATTAAAAATTATATTAGAAACATATTAATGATAGTAAATATTATTTTTTAATATTCTATATTTATTTTTAACTACTCTTTTAGGATAATAGTAAAAACAATTATATTTTTATGGATTAAATCAATGTTAATTTTTCTATTTGACAGGGATGGTATTTTTAATTATGTAAATATTTAATTTATATTGGCAATCTTTTGATGATTAGGGTTAAAAAAGTGTTAACCTTTCTGAAGTGAAAAGTTGTGAGTAGGATTTCAGTTTTCTTTAAAATAAATAGATGAGTAAAGTGATTAAGTGAGAAAATGAGAATACATTCATCAATAATTTGAATTAAAATATTTTATAAATTTAATTTACTTTAAATTAACATTAGTAACTCAAATTTTCCTAATATATATATATATATATATTATTTTAGAATAATTAAATCTGGACAAAAAATAAATTGAATTAAGCTAGATTTTATAATACTTGAGTTTGATTTATTTTCTAAATTAACAGTTTGAACCTAACCTATTTATTTGATATAAACCCTTTTAAAAATCTACCCTGATTTTTTTAAAAGTCTGATCTCACCGAAAAATCTATTTAAGTACCGAATTTATAATAAGGTATATCGAATATTGTATATAAATGTCCAAATAAAAAAAATTGTATGTAAGTGTAAATTTATTAGCCTATTTTTATTTTTATTTATATAAAAGTAATAGAGTGAGAAGACACTTCCAAACTACTGGGTAGAGCGCAATGATATGTCGAAACTATTGTAGAAGCCACCAAAAAATTAATGCTTCACCGTGGAAGTGGGGATGGACAACCCACTAATCTTCTTGTCATTCCTAATCTGAATTAATATTGTAAGTTAGGTAATAAATCTGATGACTAATCTATTATATTTTCATCTCTATTAATGAGTTAATAGTGGCACCAGGTACCAACATGTGACTAGGCATGGCTACGTGTAGGAAACTATTGTTTTCAGTGTTGTAGTTTTGATGGTCATTACAAGAGACAAAGTTTTATATTGTCTATGATAACGTTGATTCACTAGTTCATATATCAACTTATTATATGAACTTACAAAGTGACTAATAAAAAAATGAAAGTTTTACGTGCATAAGCTTAGACCGTGTAAATTAAACTTGTTAATAACTTGGGGGACTTGTATAAGATTCATGACATTGTTCGACACCGTTTCCAACATTTAGTTTTTACAATCCCCATCGTCAGTAGCATCACATTTCACAGGTCATAACCATCGATCGTTTTCTCTTCTATCCGAGGTCATCAAAAAAGGCAAGGACCAATCAATTGCTACATGCATCATTTCATTTCACCCCCTTTGTTGCAATACACTATAGCTACCGATATTTTTATTTTTAATTTGAAGTAAAAAGTAGTTTTAGCGTCATGCCAAGGTCATGATAATGATACAACTGTCACTCTGTCAGCAGAGACTTATGTTATATATGATAAGCAAAAATGTGGAGAATAATGATTTGCTGATCGATCAAGACTCCACACAAGCATATAAAAAAATATTTGTATATTTATCTTTTTCTTTTGATAACATATTTAATGAAATGAAATATTCCCTCCGGTATTATAAAATACCATTTAGAAAGAATTAATGATACATTTTATAAGATATTTTACAATTCTTATAAAGCATCTAATATTTTCATTATTAAATACTTTAAGTATTTGTAGTTCATAATATTCTTAGATTTTCATGTTTTTATTTCACCCCATAACAAGTTGTTTTTTGTTGTTGAATATTTCATTACAAGTTAATGATTATTAATAAGAATAAAATAGATATATTCATAATATATTTTTTTAAAATCCAATAAAAACTCTCTAACATGTATAAAAAAAGTGTTTAGATAAGTGTAATTTAAAAAATGTTACTACCACTGTGACATTTCAAATAGAAGAAGTGTTTATGCTTCATAGTTAATAAGTAAAGAGAAGAAAATAGTAATAAATTGACCATAATTTCAATCCTTATTTAGCCTAGGATTTGTGGTGCAATGAAATAAATAATATTGATCCAAAATCAGGGACAGATAGAAAATTTTAGTCTATAATGAAATCTTAAGAAAGTTACTAGTATTAAAAACTAAAAAAAAAGAGATGTTCTATTTGATCCTTTAAACTTGTTCTTTCTTGGGATATTTTCACATTTTTTTTTACGTATTCTTCACAAATTAAGTTTCCTTTGTGTCTCTTCTTTACAGTACGCATGTTACATTCAGCCATTACTCTATCCTTTCTTGTCCAAAAGTTATCAAATACTTCCATATCTCAGCTGTCCATTTCTTGGCATACCACAATCTTCTAATCATCATAGTAGAAAAACGTTAAAATAATTCAAGAGTTTTACTCATTTGGATCAGCTTCACGTGGTGGGGGGCGGGGGATGTGCAAGAAAGTGCTCGGTTTATGGGATGTGCACAACGTATTATATGAGCTATTATATGTATAGGGTTTCTATATCTCTAAACAACTTTATGTCCAAATCAAAGCACAATATTATCTTAATTAAATGCTCAAGAGAAAACCAGAAAAGGCTAATAGTGGGCGCAACCAACTGTTCTTTAATTAATAAATTCAGAGAGAAAAAAAAAATGGTGTAACAACTGAGTTAAACTTGAAAGATTCCTCATCAGCTTTGTTTAATTAATGTGAAACATTTTCTAGTCAAACTTGAATTTTCATTCATTTAATTTATCTCTACCGAATCCACCTTGTCTTAGCCCGGTTCTTGTCTTTATCTAGCTGTATACTAGTGATCCTATTCTACTGCCAATCTAATCAGTGGCGAACCTTCTTTAGGATTAGGTCGTGTCCCTCCAAACTCTAAAGTTTCGTGTGATTCTAATTGACCTATTGAACTTTAATTTTTTTTTATTTTTTATCATAATCAAAGTTGATTTGAAGAGTTTGTTACAACAACCATGGTCCATGACGCAAGTTAATTACCTAAGACATGCTTCAAGTTAATAACTTATTTTGAGGTAAATTTTATTATTAAAAACTTGCGAGGGATTTTTTTTAAGTTATTTCATCAAAATAATGTATTTGTAATTAAGCACATACTTCCTTTTAAAGAAAAACAATTACTTGATGATTAGTGGATTATAGATAATACCTCAAAGACCATTTCTCCCTACTGAAACTAATGAATTCAAATAATGATGGTAGACGAAAGGACGTACTTACTTATTTTTTTAAACTATATCAGATTTTGTTGCTATGTAGTTGTACTTGTAATTTGAGCAAATTGTTGTGTTGAGTAGTGTAGAAAATCAGACCAATGGTGAAGATTTTTTTCTTAATTTCAATTAACAATATGTTAAAAATAATAATAATAAAATGCTTTTCTAATTAAAAACAAAAACTTAAAAAGTTGCTTTAACATTTTTCTCGAAACATAAACATAACAATTTATGAGAAAACAAGATTATATTAAAAAGAATTTCATTTTCTAAATTAAAATATGGCCCGAATCATGAGCGCATTATTGAAAGAGACATTTAGAGCTTGATTGGCTAGTGTTGGATACAAAGGTTTTGTCAAAGAAAAAATTTCCACTGCCATTGAATGCATCTAGCTCGTGAATTATACAACAACCATACAACGATTATATTCATATTGGCAATTAATCAAATCATGTTATTATTTACACGGGTAAACAAATGGAGCCTTAGTTTTTCAATAATAAATCTTTTAATTTGTGAAACTAAGACACTCTTATTTTTTATTTGTCCACTTTAAAAGATAACAGATAAATGAAGAAAGATAATGAATAATACTTTATTTATATAAAATTACTTTTAACTTCTTCATTAATATTTCTTTTTCATTTATGATAAATTGTACAAAATATGATGTTATTTTCAAAATTTAAATTTATCAATAAATAAAATATTTTTTTCCTTAAAAATGAACTGGTACTAAAACTGGATTGGGTAATATCATTTGCCTTGCTTAATTACAAGAGTAATATTAAGCTTCCCTTTTATAGCTGTTTTATTTTATCAATAGAGAGAAGAACTTTATGTTATGGAGGAAGTAGGGGACCCTTTCTGTAAGTCTTTGCAATGTTTGTGTCAGAAGTTATTTTATCAATGTTAGCCCTGTTAGTTGAACACTTGAACATTAAAAAATGACTTCACATGCTATATCAGTAAACATCATCTTTAATTATCTTGAATTTGCTTTTTAATTATTTTCGTATACACACATATTAAGATACATTTTGAAAAAAAAGAAGTAACAGTAAATGCTATCTCATTTTGATGTTCATAGATCATAACTATTTACTGATAAAAAAAAAATCATAACTATTTTCTTTTATTTTATCCTTTTCAACATTAGCAGCACCAGTCAAGGCGGTATTCTTGCAACATTTTAATAATTTATATGGTTGCAATTAATATGATTTTGTGTTTTACGAAAAATAACTCATGACTCATCTGAGAATGTTTTAAAATCAAGTAATTTATGATTCATTTGTAATGAGTCCAATAAACTTAATATTTAAATAATTTAATTTAATATTTAATAAAAACTATTTTCACAACAAAGTTATTTCTCAGAGTAATTTTTTATTTATAAAAATCAAATATATATATAAGAATTTATAATAATTCACATATTTTATTGAATCATATGAGTTAGTCCCACTTGATTTTCTCTAAATAAATATTTAATGTAACTATATTTATAATACTATAAATGAAGATCACATGTTAAAGTGAAATAACTGGCAAAAAAATAAAAAAAAATACAAAATTACAAAAATGAGACAGGTTGAAAACTATTTATCAATATGCGGCAATATCAGGCATGACTACCCTATTTTTGTAATTTTTTATTGATTTTCTCTAAATAAATATTTAATGTAACTATATTTATAATACTATAAATGGAGATCACATGCTAAAGTAAAATAATTGGCAAAAAAATACAAAAATAAAAAATTACAAAAATGGGATAGTTTCTCCTAGTCACACCTGGTTCTGGACCTGACCAGTCATACCTAGTTCTGGGCGTAACCAGTTATCCCAGATTGGTAAATAATTTTCAAACTGTCCCATTTTTGTAATTTTTTTACTTTTTTTTTGTATTTTTGCCTCGAGGAATAGGATAATACTTCCAAAACCAAAGGTTGTTTCGGAATTCAGATGCTTCAATGCTAAAACAAATAAATATATGATATGAGAAGAAAATAAAGGTTGCACCGTGTTGAATTTGAGGCAATGTAAATTTCCATTTTAAAATTTTCCACATCACCATGTTTGCATGAAACATAGCTTCTATGTCAAAAATTCTAACCTAACTTTTTAACTCACGGTGTGTGTGCTGTATCCCAAATTGGGAGGGAAAAAATTGGTAGTTCCATGAATTTGAATGCAATTATCGATACAAAATTTTCCATATCACAATGTGAACACGAACAAAGCTGTTTTGTCTAAAAAAACTGAAACATTTTAACGTTACTTACAAACATAATGTTGCAGTGTTCAATTATTGGCTACGCATATGCATAGTTATTTCATAGAATGACCACTGATAATTTATTCAATATTTTGATAATTAACTACTTTGACATGTTGATAAAATATAAAGTTCATTTACACCTCGAATAAAAAAAACTCAAATTATTAGCGAGAAAATAGCATTGGTGTTGATACATGTTTCATAGGCTCTATGTTCAATTTTTTTTTGAAAAAGTATTTAAATGTGTGTTATATTAAAATTATTTTTCAGAAACCAATATTAACTTATGTAAAAAGAATAATTTTTTAATACAATTAAAAACTTGTCTAGTTAATCTAAAATATTATAAACCAGTTTTTTAATTTAAAAACAACTTTTTTCTTCTTTTAAAAAAATCAAACTTATATCAAAATGAGTTGTTGGGCAGTAAATTTAATGAAAAGATAATTTAATTTATATTGAGAAGATAAAATATATAATGAGAAGATAATTTAATTTATATTGTAAAAAAAAAAAACTTGGCTCTACATCACCATAGGATGTCCAAAAGTAACTCGAAATAGTTCATTCATGTAAGTTAAGCTACTATTTCGGTCCTGTTAGTTGTATATTGAGCATGAAATTTAAAGCAAGGGTTTATTAGGTATAATCTCTTAAAGAGAAGTTGTATTACTTACTGCAACATAAACGTGAAATGTCCCATTCCAATGTAACATTCTAATGACAATTTACGGATCTTCCTTTATTTGAGAAATAAGGTTACATTCTAATGACAATTTATGGATCTTCCTTTATTGGAGAAATAATGTTACATTCTAATGACAATTTAGGGACATTCCTGCATTGCAGTAGTGTTACATTTTAATGTCAATTTAGGGATCTTCAACCTCCAATTGATAATATGCAGACTCATCCAATTCTTGAAATGTCCCATCTACAGTGCAGACTTGTATTATAAATTTGAGACTAAAAGTGTCAGAAGGAACTTATGAAAACAGTTTACTTGTGCTACTCCAAGGTACTCCTTCACATAAACAGTTATCTTGGGGTGTGTGGATGTTAAGCCAAATGTCTATAGGTTCGAGTTTAGGGATTTTGGGCAGTGGGGGAAGGTTTTTTGATGAGAAAAACCAAGCTGCAAAGGGAGGCCGCGCTTGACCGTGAGTGGTGCCGACGATGCAGTCAAAACAACATAGAAGAAGACGAAGGGAAGGAGGACAATGCATTTTAATTTTTTTATTTCACTAAGAAACCGGGGGTGCCTATGTGACTAACATAAGGCTCTGCCTTACCAAGCAGCATAAATTATAGTCAACAAACAGTCCAAGCTGCAAGGTACATTGGTCAAGGTTTCACGATTACCCTATCTCACGCATAGCCAAGATGAAGTCTGTTCGTCTCCTGCTCTCTATTGCTGCGAATCGAGATTGGCCTCTCGAAATCCTATTTTGAATTGAGATTTGAATTAAACATTGATTGATGTTTTGTTCGAAGATGCGGACTACCTGCACCTGGACAGAAAGACCCTATGAAGCTTCACTGTTTCCTTGGATTGACTTTGGGCTTTCATTTTTTACAAGTTTGGAAAGAAAGTTGGGACAGAGGCTTCCTTTCCTAATTCCAATCGTGACATCTGTATAAAGAAGGCTTCTCTTGTGCGAGACAAGAAAGACGACCTCGAGCTCAATTTATTTCTGTGTAAACATGCCCACCATAGTCTCCAATTATTTTAACTGTTAATTATATCTAATGTACCGTATTACACCATATTTTTGTATCCTACAGAGGATAAAAGTTAACCTTTCCCACCCTAGTCATCGTCCATGTATGCCATGTCAAAGAATGGATTCACAAATTTTATATTATTAGATTAGATGCCTACAGATCCACATGTGGCAAGAATGTTGTAATTTACTAGCCAAAATTGTGGTGTTTGAAACTGCCGTTCATTACTTTGCTTTCAACCATGATATCCAGAACAGCATAATCAGGCATGCATACTTTGCTTTCAAAATAATTCCTCAGTGCCTGTCAACTGGGCATATTCATTCTCATCTATGGTCCCTTTCTTCAATTTCTTCAACAAGCGGTATTCATGCATCAACTCTTCCTCGTCTTCCATTGTCTGCTGAGCACGTCTCTGTCGGGCTGTTTTCTTCCGCATGTCAGTGTGTGCATTTAGGGTTTTCTTCAGTTTTTGAGGTTTTGGCTCTTTCTCTTTGGCTTCTTTCTTTGCTTGCAGGTTCTTCTTCCTTTGTTTCTCCCGTGATTTATCCCTATATTATTGAAGTTAAGCCATCAGCATGGGTTTCTAAGAGGGAAAGGAAAAGTAAATTTAGGACCATAGAAAGACAATATGAATCCAGGACATTCATATTAAAGTCAATTGTAAATCTTACAAGACATGAAATTAATTTCAATCATTCTATGATCAAAAAAGGGGAATTGGATAATCCTTTAATGCAGATCACGTAGCAATAAGTAAACAAAAGAGTGGTTTCCAAATACCTCTCCTCTTCCAGAGTAGCTTAAAATATGAGTTTTCAGTTTCCGCTCATAATTCAGATAAAAATTCGGGAGAAGCTTTAAGAAAATCAAAGCTCAAGCTCTAACTGCATTTTAATTTTCAAACTCAAGCTCAGTCTCAATTTGAATTATAATTTAATTTTATTAAACTATAATTATACAGTTAAGTTTAATTATAATTTAAAAAATATAATAAATATCATATATAATTAATCTAGCTCAAGCCAAAACTATTGAGTTTTATATTGTTCCAACTTGAGTCCTCAACATTAGTGAGCTTCAAATCAAACAAACCACATTAAGGCACCCCATAAAAGTATTACAATAAAGTAAGACAGTAGTAAGTTATATATGGTTTTCATTCCCTACGGTAACATTGATACAATTGACTCTTATTAGATGTAAAACCATTCATGATGAGTTTTAACCAAACAGCTTGCCTTTTTGGTAGCGAAGGTTCCTGACATGGTATTAGAGACTCTTGACCAAGTGTTCAGGAGAGAGTTTGACACATTCTATCTCCATTATTCAAAATAAAAAAAGATAAAATTTAGCACAAGGTAAGGTGGCCCAGCCTTTGCTTAAAGCCCAAAAGGCTCCTATGGCATGTTAGACATTATATTCAATTATTTATATTATTCATAAGCTTTCACCTAACAGCTTAAGCTTTGGGGAGAAATGGTTCTTGACAATGCTTTTATCCAAGAACTAGAAAAGTTATGCAATGAAAATGTTTTTACCTGTACTTAATGTCCTCCAGGTTGATATCTTCAACTGGTTCAAATCCATCAGTGGAAAGTGAGTGGTGTTTTACCTCTGGCATTGAAGGAAGTTGTAATAAGCCAAATCCCGTGGCCATTTTACCAATTTCAAGTTCTTTCCACCTGCAAGAGTGAGAATAATTAGTTTGATAATGATGACATTTTACTTTAAAATGAAAGCAACATTATTCAAAAAAATTACTCACCTAAAAATATAGGAACAGTGATGCTCTTTATAAGCACGGATGTAAGAGACAAAGGCCTTAATTCCCTTTTCCATGACATCACGATCTTTTTTTGCAGCAGAACGAATCTTAAGCAAGTTTTTTGATCCATAGTGTTGTTATCGGAAAATTGAAATATGTTAGATTTTCATATACAATTTGCAGTTTGATAAATATAGGACTGGTAAGCACGCTTACTCAAAAAGCAATCAAAAAGAAAAAAAACTTCTAAAGGAGTGAATGAACAAAATCAGCATCAGCCTT
The DNA here is from genome assembly GCA_007407185.1 of Glycine tomentella. Taxonomy (NCBI): domain Eukaryota; kingdom Viridiplantae; phylum Streptophyta; class Magnoliopsida; order Fabales; family Fabaceae; genus Glycine; species Glycine tomentella. The sequence goes on from PYAF01005436.1 coordinate 2,352,773, forward strand.
GGTGGCAATCAGGGCATCGTCATGTTGTATCAGGGAATTTATTTCCACTAATTTATTTCCCTGGTAAGCAAGTTTACTCAAACAAGCAATCAAAAAGAAAAAAAACTTATAAAAGGGTGAATGAACAAAATCAGCATCAACCTTGGTGGCAATCAGGGCATCGTCATGTTGTATCAGGGAATTTATTTCCACTAATTATTTAGTTTATTCTATAGAAGTTAGAAAAAAGGATTAATTAGTTCATATATCTAATGAGTATCACTAACCATTAACCAGCACGCAAAGGATCTTTCTATTGTGTTAATACAAATATTATGAAAAAACAAAAAACAAGATTATAAAAGGCCTAGAGCAAACCTGAGGAACAACATCGGATGCATCATCAGCACATATTTTCTCTTGAAGAGGAACTCTTCTTATACGCAGGAATTCTACATAAGATTCCTCCTACACATTTGTATAGATTACATTACAATAAAATCAACACTTTTAAAGAATCCTGCATGGAATATCAAAAGCATTACAACATGAATATACTTGTGACCAAACCTTTGGTAATAAGAAGACAACAGCATGACCTTGTTTACCCAGCCGAGCAGTTCGACCTACTCTATGTATGAAAACGTTTGGATCTTGAGGAGGATCATACTGCACAAGAAACATTTCAGCCACAATGCACGGTTTATTTTAGCAACCAAGAGAGAGAGAGAGAGAGAACCAAAGAAGATGAAAATTGAAATGCAGTAGTCAATAGACAATATCATCTACAAGTCACAGAGCCACCTGCACTATACAATCTACACCCGGTATGTCCAGTCCACGTGCTGCAACATCCGTGCATAGAAGAATTCCATTTGAAAGGGATGTAAATGAAGCTAGTGCTTTCTCCCTGGCAGACTATATGGCAAAATAAATAAATAATCAAGTATGTAAACAGTAAGACACTGACAAAATAATGGGAAATAAGAAAAACAATGCTTATTTATAGAACATTATGCTTCAATATTGAAAAATGCTAACATCCAAAAGGACCAAAACTATACCTGCTTCATCTTTCCATGCAGGGGAATCAAGGAGAAGCCTTTCAAAACAGAAAGACAAGGAAGGACAGCTCCCCAATAATCAACGCAAGCACAAGTCATGAAATATCTGCATTAGAGTCAAAATGATGTTTTGAGTATGATAAAATACTCTTCTACTGCACAAATCACATCATTAATTATCAACGTGTATCTCACATTATAATTTTTTTCGAGAGATTCTTATTAAGGATATGTACTAGCTGTGATGGCTTCTTATCTGCCTCGCATTCCAAGTACTGCAAACTCAAAAGGATAAGGAGATCAATATAAGCAAAGGATAAACATAAACTGTATTATGCATCTTTAACAGTACATGAAACCTACTATATGCATTTAGTAAGAATGTAAGACAAAGAACCACTGTTAAGTTACATCTAATCCTGCAGCATGCTAGCATGCCTCATAAGTTTTACCTCAATGTGAAGTCCTGAAGGTGTTTTGGAAGATTCTGGTTGTTTTGATGATGCAGGACCATTTTCTGATTTTGTTTCTGCTCGAACTTCAACCCTCACAGGGTTCCTCAGTCCTGCCTTAGCAAGCTCTTCAATAGCCTCAGTTTGAGTAGCAGAGAACAGACCAGTTCTCCGTAGCTTAGGCAAGAGAGTTATAATAGAAGTTATCTGCTTCTGGAATCCCATGTCTAAGAGTCTATCAGCCTCATCCAAAATCAAAATCTGTAAGAATAATCATAATAATGTCAACTGGATAAAATAGTAAATAAAAAAAATCAAATACTCTATTCGGAATATTTTTCCAACTTCAGCTAGATCACATAACTTTACAGCATCAAGTGATTAACCTGTGTCCCTCTGCTAATGCATACATAGAATAGAAGACCGGGGATCTTGAAGCAGGATGCAACAACATCAACCAAATATTATTTTGTCAACAAGACCAAAAGAAATCTTGAACATTTTTTCAACAGTAAATCTTCATGTCCAATGTATATAAACAATGTCAAACCATACCTGAAAATGAAGAATGAAACACATACCTCAAGGTTTTTAAGATCCAAGACATCCATCCGATTCATTATGTCATATAGCCGCCCAGGCGTGCCAATCAATATGTTTGCTCCTTCCTCCTCTATTTTCTTGATGTCTGTTTTTACTTCTGCTCCACCAACAAGGAGCATGGACTTAACATTCGCCAATGTTGAAATGAAAGGTTGTGCAACATGATATATTTGAGTTGATAGCTCCCTTGTAGGGGATATAATTATTCCTAGCACCTACAACAAATGTATGTTTCACCAAATTATAGTCAAGCTGAACAAAATAAACTGGAACTAACAAACACACCAGTGACTAAAATCCAGTACCCTATTCAACATTTTCCTTAATAATAATTTCTCTCTCTCGAAATCAATGACACAAGTATTCAGGGATGCGCGTATTCTATAAATACCTGGTGAGGCTTGGGATGAGAAGAGGAGCGGCGTAGAATCTCGACTAGAGGAACGACAAAAGCTAGGGTTTTTCCGGAACCGGTGGCGGCGTCGACGGCGACGTCCTTGAAGCTGCAGAGCAGAGGAATGGTGGCGGCTTGGACGGGGGTGCAGAACTCGAAGCCAGAGTGTGATAGGGCTTGGAGAACCGGTTCAGAGAGTGGCGGATTCAGGTCGGAAAAACGCGTGCTCGTTAACGCTTTGTTGGGGAACTCCGAATCCATGGCTGCGCCGCCGTTCAGTGTCTAGCAACCTCCTTCTTTTGTTGTGCTCGTACCTTGTCTACGGTGATTTCATTTCACGGGTTAATCAAAAATATTATTTTTATTCTATTTCTTTTTCATTAAATCTCCTCCTGTATTATAATATAGTTCATAATTTATACTTATAATAATACACAATTTTCCTCTCATAATAATAGTATAATACACCTCTATCTTGAAAAAAAAGAACATTTCTCAAATTATCTACCTTTTACCTTTATGGATAAATTTGATCTTCTTAGTTCTCTGTTTTTTTAATCTACTCTCTTTTATTTTTTAATATCTAATTTGAATTTTAATAATTATTGCTCTTTATAAATTTAAACTATAGATGTTTAAAGTTATTACACACCTATAAAAAAATTATTAGTTAAAACATTTCTAGATTAAAATACTCGTATGTTATTAGAATTACTAGTAGTCATTGATATTTGAATAAATGGGAGTTCATAAACTATAAACTATAGACTAAATGACGTATTTAATTATTTATCTTATATTTTTTTATTTAATTTGAATATTTATTTAATTTGATTCTTTACTTTATCTTTTATTCATTTTAATCATTTATCTTTTTAAATTTTTGTTTAGTACTTTTTTTTCAATTTAATCATTTTTTAATTTAATATTCAATTTATTTAAAATTTATGTCATTAATGATTTTAAAACAATTTTTTATTTAGTTTTCTTTCCTTTTCCTCCACTTCAGTTGTGACAAATTGTTTTATCTTAAATAATTATAATTAAATTAAATAAATCATAAAATAACCTTTAAAAAATAAAAGATTAATTTTAAAGAAATCAAATATATCATTAATCAAAATAACCTAAACTATATTTGTAGATATTGTTTTTGACAGTTAGCAATTCACTTGAGTATTACTGCCTGACTTGAATAACAATAAAAATTGAATGCAATAATAATTGAAAAAAATTACGAATTTAGTATTGAATTTGTAAACCATAATTAATTTTTTGAAAAAAACTAAAATGATCCCCCACAAGATGCTTGGCCATCTGTTCCTTCTTCTCTTCTCTTCTCATGCTTCCTGCACCCCACACATCTCACGATTCCACCTCCCTTCTTCTCCCATCTTCTTCAGTCTCAGCATGAAATGGAATAAATAGGCGTGTGTTTTGACCCTTCAAACAATGACGACAACGGTGGCTCAACGCATCATCATCGTCACTTTCTTCACGCTTCTTCTTCTTCTTCTACACCTAACCTCCGCCACCGCCACTGCACCTTGCCAATTCTCTTTTCTCGACGGAAACAAGCTCTACAATTACACCCTCTCTTCTCCCATTCGCAACTTCCCTCACGGCATCCTCAGCGAAGACGGGTCTCTTCCTGATCTGCCCTTAACCCTCTCTCTCTCTCTCCGTTTATTTAACGCTGTTCCGTCTTTTCTTCTTCTTTCTCTGTTTTCCATTACCTTTTCATTGTTAGGATATATATATATATATATATATATATATATATATATATATATATATAATTTGTTTTATCAATTGAATTTTCGTATTTCATTCTTCCTTGATTCATGTTTAGAATCATTTCCCGGATTAGTTAATCAATGTTATAAGGTGCTTGCTAGAGTTTTGGAATTTAGTTGTTTGGAGGATTTAGTTTTTCAAGTTAGGATTTTAACAGTTATATATGGATTCTCTGGTTTAATATTGTGATTTGGCATTGACAGTATCATTGTTGTACAATGACAACAATAAGGTTTGAACTTAACACCTTAATTAAACTACTACCTAGACCTCACCACAAGGTGTTATCATTTTTTTATCTGTAGAAATCAAAGAAAGTGTCAGTGATTTACAATAATTCACACATCTGTTCAACCAACTGAGATAGACCCCCTTGACTTTGGTGGTAGCATTGGTTTTTATATCATTATTTACTAGCTTTAAACATGAATATATTGTAAGGATATGGCAGTTATACAGTTCTGACTGAAGATTTCTTTTTCATATTTATTCTGGTGCTTGTAGATTTTACAAAGTGGCAGTAAACGATACCACACTTTGGTTTCAGGTTGGCTCCATCATGTCACACTTATTTCTTTGGTTTCTGCCTAGTAGAGTTTCCATCCATTTAGCTGTCTCATAATTCATAAATACAGACTATAATCTATACTCTTTTTTTTTTGGGGGGGGGGGGGGGGGGGGCGCTTTAGCATTTTAAATCTGAAGAAACAAGTAAATTTCCAAAGTAGTCATTCTACTAGTCCCTGAAATTTTTATAACCTTTCATTATTCTGTGACTTTACAAAACGTCATTTACTTTAGTCTTTTTGGTGTAAAACGACGGTGAAAATTATAGCTGAAAAGGATACAACGAATGACTTTTTGCAAAATCAGGGACTGACAAAGGGTTCTTGAAATCTTAGGGACTAAAATGCTCAACCCATATAATTTTGAGGATTAATGTAGGGGTTTACTAGTAAAAGAAACTCGCTTCATTTTTGTCCTCCAATGAATGAATTAGTGTTTGTTATATGTAACTATGTTAGTTCAAACACTTTAGTTGAACTTTCTATTAACAGATTGACTTTCAAAACACAGCATATATGTTTATAGGAAACAATAGTCTTAATGCAGCTTAAAGTTTGTGCTATGTTGATCTATAATTGAATTTTGTGCATCGGTTGTTTGAGCAGCTATGCGATGGAATGATTTTCAATCATGATCCTCCAATATGTGCTGACTGTTGGGTAAATTTGTCTCTTTTCTGTGAAGCTATTTTTTCTCTGTCGATTGAGTGACATATAGCAATCATAATTACTCGTGATTTATGAATTATGATCATACTCTATAATTAATTATGTTTTGGATAAAGATATTAGTTTTATAAAGGAATAGTTGATGGAATCACAGTGTTTGTACATATATTTGTTGCTTGTCTTGTAATAATATACTGTTTCCTGTTATTTTTTTCAGTACAAGATTTTTTTCAAGTCATTTTCCTTTGTATTTATCCATCCTTTCTAAGCTTTCTTAGAAAATTGTATAGTAAAAATCATTTCAGAGATCTGAGCCTGTATAAATAAACAGAAACTTAAATATGAAGCTTCAATGCATGCATACTTCCTCTCACATGTATATACACTTAAGCAAAGAAGCTCAACAACAGATAACTGTGAAGTTTTATATTTTTTAATAAGGAATAACATGTTAGTAGATTAGTTACTTTACAGTCAAGCATGATTTGGCATCACAATCTAATAATGTATGATAAATGTTCCAAAAGATGAAGCTGATTGGAAACTATATTTAGTTTAAAACAAGTAACAATCAGTCAGTCTAGCCTAGTGCCTAATGGTCACTGTTAACATAAAAGTGATGCTACTTCGAAAGGATGACATGAAAAGGTAGATCATATGAATGATAAATATCTGCAAGGATAGGCATTGGGTAGGATTTTAAGGCGGTTCAAAGATCCTGCTGCCATTTCCATTAAGTAAATTATTTCATGGAATATCTTGAGATAATGTAACATATTTAATAATTTATTGTCCCATAATTTTACAAAGTTTTCTGCTTATTTGATTGTCTTATTGTTTGCGTTAGGATTGTGGAGGGCCAAAACGTTGTGGGATGGAGTGCAATGCACTTGTGGCAAATAACTTTGGAGGTAGAATTCCTGACACTTCTATTTTCTCCAATTTAGTTGTTTCTGTACATAAATTGCATCTAGCGTCTACTGCTTTATGCTTGTGGTAGTTGTGAAAAAACTGAACAGTACTGCTACTTTGTTTAGTTTTTGTACCTTGCAACATAGGCAGTTTCTCATTATGAATTGAATTATATGATAAGTGCGTGTTTGACCTTGGTATGAATTTCTCCAATTGCAGAATTTCTTCTACAGAAGCATTTATGTTGAGATCATCATTAAGTAAAAATTCAATTCAGGTCATTTTTGCTAGTCTCTGCTGCTCGTTCTCTCTCACCGAAAAATATAGATTCTACCACCACATTAACATTACACAATTTAGGCTCCATTTGGGGTGGTTTTAATTTTTAAAATTTTAAAAACTAAAACCAGTTTTTAGTTTGTCGTGTTAATTTTTATTTCTCCAGTTTTAAAACTTTGTTGTCAATCTCATTATAATTTTCCTTTAAAATGTTAACTTAAAAGATGAGATCAGATTGTTCAAACAAGGTTGTGATGAGAAAATCTCAAGTGAAGCATAGCTGAATGGAGGAGTTGTGCGAGGGAGAGTTGTAGGTGGGATGGAGGTGCTAGGGGAGGGGATGTAGGTGGTGGAGAGGCTGGGGGGAGGCAAGCTCACTGGTGGGAGTGTGGCAGTTGGTGAGGACTGAGTGAAGGTGAAGACTGAACGAGAGGTGGAGAAGACTGGGGAGGAGCTGACAATTTTTTTTTGTATTTTGTCTTGTTTTCATTTGTTTCTCATCTTTTTGTACACTTCTTTTAGTATAAGAAGAACCTATATTCTAGTGTGTTTCTGATCTCAATTACTAATTCCACTCTTTCACTTTCTCATTGAAAAATCTGAAAAAATGCATCCATCCATGATTTAAAAAAAATAACATTGTTTCAGCTTCTGTACAATGTAATTATTAGTAGAGTGGCTACGTTCTGCAGTAGAGATTATTTTAGGGTTTAAATAACATGTCCCCTTCATCATCTGTAGGTCAAGAAAAATAATTTTGGAGTTATGTCTCTACCTTGCTCAACCATTTAAAGCTTTTGATACAGGAACTGTGTCCAATTGAAATCAATTATTGAGTATATCTTAGAGTGAAATTTTTAAGTAGGATGGAATTGTCATCCTCTAACAAAGTGATAAATGCAGGTTATCATGTATGCACAGCCATAGGACGTGGCCCAAAAATAGATGTTGATATTATTGGTAAGCCCAATTTTCCCATCTGTTTCTGTTTTCTTATTTGCTTTAATCCATGTTTTCTTTTGCTAATTTTCGGTGCTTCATTTATGCTCCTCCCGTTTTGTAATTTGTCTATTATGCACTACTTGATTTAAGTGATTTTGATAATGCTTCTAAATATGAACTTAACTAGATAATATATGATTCTAATGGTATTCCAATGGCAGATAAGAAAAATCCCCACACCGGTGTCATTGTTAAAATGTCAAACAGTGGCCCTAAGTACAACTGTTCGCTAGCTGTTTCTGTTCTTTGCAATTTAAATGGAGTGCAAGTAGGGGTTTTATTCTTTTTTTGTTCTTTTTAAGTTTCTTTTTTTAGTTGATTAAACCAGAAATTATTAACCAAATACTGATTGGAAAGTTTCATTATCAATCTTCTGCTTACAGGGACCGCAAGCTCTGGAGAGATTAGGGGCCTGTGATTATGTGAGTACTTTGTTTTGGGATATCTTTAATAGTTAGTGCTTCCTTGCTATTGTTTGTTATAATATGATACTATGATGTAGGTTTCCAACATCCGATCATAGTTCTTTTATGTCCTTGAGCAGTATGTATTTTTTTTAATTTGTTAACTTTGAAATTGAAAATCACTGACAATTGTTGGAAATCTGGGAAATGTTGAGATGTGAACTCTTAAAACAGCAAGGGATGTGATTGAATTTGTTGGCTTTTCCTTTTCATTTATCTTGTAGAAACTTCATAATATTATCAAATGATATTGTTGTCCATATTCCATAAGTTTGGTATATCCTCTGATTTTGGCTCTTTTATTTACTATTATCATGTTAGTTTATCTTGCTGGCATCCTATCATTCTCTCTCTATCTCTTTCAGTGAATTAATTTACCAGTTAAAAGAGTAATAAAGAAAAAATTTCTTATTTTTTTCCTTTTCCAGCTATTTTCTTCACCAACTGCCATTTCCCTCTATGATGTGAAGACATTTATTGTTCTGTACTCATGTTGATTGTCCCTGTATTCTTGTTGATTGGAGTTTTAACTGTGAAATTAAAATATCAAAGTCAAAATGGTTTCTTTCAAGCTATAGATGTTGCATATAGATGACAAGATAATTGATGGATTCCACAAAATTGCAGCACAGAGCTAAGATAACAAGCTCTCATCTCTAACTCTAATACACAAGATAATGAGTATTTTTCTTATGTCTTCAATTCTTTTTTGTTCAAAATGGATAAAAGTAGACAGAAATTCAATCTCTTATTCCCCTGCATTGATATATATCTAATGGAGCCCGAGAATATAATTGATGGCTTGGAAAAAGTTGAAAACAAAGGGCAATATGAAGGTGATATGAATTTAAAACCAAAGACAACTATTATTTACTGTTGTAATTTTCTCAAGCAGTTTACAGAGCTAAAGCACCCATCTGGCTGTGCCATCATTATAAATGTTCATGGAGGAGGGTGGGGGTGGTTTGGCACCTTACTGATCATGTAAGGGTTTTACTGTCGTGCCTGGGACTTTAATTATCACAAGGGGCTGTGATTTGGATAAATTACTAATAGTTGTTTCATCTTATCTCATTCCAGTGTTTTGTGCCTTTTTGCTGCATATCTCTTGACTGGTATAGTTTACCGTTTTTTCTTCCTCGGGATTCGTGGTATAGATGTATGTTCTCTCCTCTCCTTTTGTTATTTAATTGTCTTGTACTCTGTTTCTTGGTAGGGTATGTATGTCTATTTTCATTTTATTTAGTCTTAAATATGTTTTTGATTTCTAACATGATGTTTTTTAGTTCTTATTTAAATTTTATTTGTTTTTAGTCTCTAAATTTAACAAAAGTAGTGTGTTATAGCCTCTCGTTAAGGACCAAATGCACAGTTTTTATAAATTTTAAAACAAATAAAATTTAGACAAGAATTGATTTTTTAAAAATGTCATTTTCAGGGACCATAAATATATTTAGTATAAACCTTTATGTATTTCATGTAGGTTTTGTGAATTGTCTACTCCGTAATTGTGACCTTATACTTGCTCTGCTGATTAGAAAGTGAAAAGAGAAAAAGAAAATAAAACCTTTTTCATTTAGTTATTCGTGGTCTTTTTTCCATTGATTTAATTATTATCTTTGAGGTAATTTGAATCAACATTGCATAATGACCTTCTGTCAGCAGTTCATAGTAGACTTTTCTTGTTGCCGTTTATGTATGGGTAACTTAAATGACATGGCTAAATTTTCGCATCTCACGCTGAAACTCAAATTGATTATTGTCCCTTCTTTTCTAATGGTGGGAAATTGCTTGTTAATTACACACCCAATCATTCTGTTAGTAATTTTGTTTCTTATATGGTTTATGATGTTTTAAAATGTTAATTCCTTGTCAATCATTCACAGAGCTTTTTAGAGCATTAAAGCCACCTTTTGTGGGACTTTACTGCAATTGGGATTGAATATTCTTTCATTGACTCTATATTTCAGATTATCCCTAACCTTGACTTCTGGGTTAGCTTGCCTAGGAGAACACAGGTATTATTCTACATGAATGCTTCAGTTTCAGTTTTCCCAATTTGGCAGTAGGAAATGATAAAATGAATTTTTAAAACTTTAGCTCAATGATATGTACAAGAAGGTTGGGAGTTGCATTCTTTGTAAGCATTGTAGTTTATTTTGTCTTTGCAGAGTCTGTGTACATCATTGGTGAGGAAGTTTAAGGGACCGTCTGAAGGTCACCGGAGCTCTTATTCTCCTGTGAACTTCTGAGATTATATTTTCGATTCTGGATTTATCTGGTGAATCCATAACGAATAATCTCCAAAACAAGACCAACATTCTGCAGACAAATACGGAAAAATGCCTTTTCAGATGCCCTATTGGTCAGCTCTGAGCTTCCTTGATATGGAACATTCCACAGAAATCTGTAATTCTTGTTCTGATTGTCCCTCCATGAATTTAGCATTTAACGTTCTTTTGTCTCTCTCTGAAAGAAAAGGAGAGAGGAGGAGGAAGAAAAAAAAAAAGATAAAACAAAAAAGAAAGTCTAGCATGATTCTTAAAGAAAAGAGGAATTATGATGGAGCTAATCCAATTAATTTGGTAGACATTCTTTGGTTGATAATCAGATAATTGAATGAAAATGTAACTTGTCTTTTGTTACTTTGACCATTAATTCATTCGTGTTTCTCATTTTGTAATCATTCTTGCATTTCCAGTTAATTTTATGTGGATGGGGTGTATCATTATGCTGTTAGCTTTCTGCCAATGAAGCCCGAGTATATCCTAGAGTAAATGTCAACTTCAATGGCCAGCTTCAATCTCTTGGACTTGAGCCAAATCCCATCCCACTATTTGCCTCTTGTCAAGAAATACTAATAATACATTTTTTGACATTCTTCTAAACACATTAATCAAAATAATAATTCTGGGTTTCACATATTTACAAGTTTCATTCGTATTTTTGTAGTTTCCAATAAAAATTTATCCAATAATGTCTTAAAGAGTATCTTGCTAGTACTGTCACTTATGGTAAAAAAGGCATAATTTCATTTTAAGTAATTTTGGTATGTGAAATTTGAGATATGTACGATTTTTATTATTCATCAATATATGTTGACATTAAGAATAAGAAAAAAGCATGATTCACCATACATATTTTATATTTGATGGTATAGAATAAGACTTTTTTCTTGATTCGTAAGCATTTTAGAAATCTTTATTAGAAAAACTATTGAGTATTCTTAAAGTTGTACTACGCATATACGTGATTACAAACTTTCTCTGATATCCTTTGAAAGTATATGCTATAACGTACTTGGTCGGTCTCGCTCAAAAATAGAAGAACCAGGATAAAACCTCATATCTCCTGATATTTCAGAAAGAAAATTCTAGTTTCTCTTGGCTTGCAATAATTTTTTTTTCCTTCTAAATATATATACTCACGTCTTCATCTGAACGCATAAACTTTGATAATATTATTCACCTGCCATCTTGAACAAAAACTATTTCCAACAACAGATTCCTTCTTTATTTTGATGAAAAACGAATGTCCTTATTAAATTAAAACCATGTGATGTGAAACACTATGTGAATGCAAAAGTATGGAAGTTAGCCCAAACTAACATGTACTACTTCCCCGAAACCAAATTAGACCGAGCATATAATAATAATAATAAAAAGTAATGTATGCATTGTATGTGCAAACTGGAATTAATCATCAAATGGGTACAATTAGCAATAGAACAAAGGACTATTACAACTCATTTATTTATTTGTTATTTTTGAGGAAGATTAATATTACAACTCATTAGTCATTACTATTGTTAGTTTACTAATTTTTAGTTGGCCCATGATTTTATTTTTTTGTGTCCAGCTAGCATAATAATAATGATAATAAATATATAATACCCTGCAGGGTCCAAATATATTCTTTTGTTTCTGGGAGAATTAACAACAACAAATTAAGCAGGTAAATTCCAATTGCAACCTTACCTAATGCCTAATACCCTCTACCTAATGATGTCCAAACTCTTCTTATTGATAACCCAGAGAAAAATAGCCACATATATTTGTTGACACCTTTTTGTTTATTTGATGTGATGTATATCCTACTTGAACAGGGAAAGTTATTATTATTATTCTCAATCTTCCTCGCTCGCTTAGCTGTGAAGGCAAGCAACATTTCAACTTCCCACACCACTGACCCTCGAAGGCTCAAACATTTCAACTTTGGAAATATACTACTTCTTAATCATAAAATAATAATACTAATAAAATTGCAAAGACAAATATTATTTTCATCATTAATTTTTTTCTACTTCCTCTCTGTCATTCGGTTAACTAGGGTACATAATTTAACTATGGAGCAGTATTTTTATTTAAGTATAATAATAATTAACAAGATGCATGTCTGTCTCCGGCTTTGACAAACCCAGCTTTGCTAATTAACTATTTTTACCCCTGCGCATAAGCACGGCTAAGCGCTATATATTAAAAATAAAAAAAATCCCGGAACTGTTAACATATGATGGTCGTGAGAATCATCATTCATTTGTAAATGATAATTGTAATTTTTATTATAAAAAATGAAATTAAATTTAATTTATATTATGATATAGTAAATAAATAATTTAAAACTTTCTTAAAAAAATAATTTATGATATTATTAATAAAATGATTTAAATTAATTAACTTTGATTGTCTTATAACAAAAAATTAGACTATTATTTTTTTAATAAATATATCAACTAAATGTTATTAAGTTAATTATCGTAACAGTTGAATTAAATAAAAAGAATTTAAAATTTTTAGATCTTGATTAAATTTAAATAAAGTTATTAAAAAATTTATTTTTAAAAATGCACTATTCATTTTACTGTTATATTCTCATTATTTTATATGATGGAACTTTTAAAATAAATAATAAATTTAATAAAAAAAGATTGGTAATTGTTTGATATATAATTATGTTAATTATTTTTACTTAAAAAAAAACTTTTTTCCCATACAATTAACCTATGATGGCGTAGAGAATAATTATTTCTTATAAATGATAATTTTAGTTTCTATCATAAAAAAATGAAATTAACACTTATTTACATTATAATATAGTGAATAAATAATTTTAAACTTTCTTCTAACAAAATTCATTTTTATAAATTAATTATAATTTTTATTTCTATCATACCAAAATTTGGAAAATCTCTGCACCAAAAAGCACTAACGAAACGTGGCTCATTATTATTGACTATTAATAAGTTAAAGATTGAAAAATAAATTTGATATATGACGGAAAGCATTTTGAGTCATGATATTTTAACATTGCTAAATATGAATCACTTCATCAATATTTTTAATTTTACTTTTATTTTTTTCTTCTTATTATCATGTCACATAATCTATCTTATTAATATTTATTTTTCTCATCTTTTCATTCTTTTAATGGGGCAATTGATTTTGAGTGAAGAAAAGATTTTTTTCATAAACTTTTCTTCTCTTACAAAATACATATTCAGAGTCTCCACGCACCAGCTTTTACTTAATAATTTAAAATCAGAATTGTAGTAGGTTGCTACAAGAATGAAAGACTAAGTTTCGGGTCCATGCATGCAAAAAAATGATGAAGCCACCTTCAAACTCTTCCTTCCCTTCCTTTCTCAGAGTGAAGCCTCGTTTCTCTTCTTACCTCTTCACCCTCTTAGCTTTCATTCTCTTCGCCCCCATCCTCTATGGCCATGACTTCGTCTTCATCTTTCGTCCACACCTCCACTCCAACGACCACACAGCACAAACACTCTTCTCCACACCCGGTGAGTCAAACTCCTTTTTCTTCTTTCTTTCTTTCTTTCCTTTTGTTCTTCGCTACTCTCACCTGAATTCAGTACTGTTCCTTATCTCCGCTTAATATCCGAAGAAAACAAGACGGTGTTGACGAAAACGAAAAGGGAGGAAGAAGAACAAGAGTGTGACGTGTTCAACGGAAGGTGGGTACACGACGAGTTGACTCGGCCACTGTACGAAGAATCGGAGTGTCCGTACATACAGCCACAATTAACATGTCAAGAACACGGTCGACCCGATAAGGAGTATCAGCGGTGGCGATGGCAGCCTCACGGTTGCAATCTTCCCACGTAAGTGGTTCTTTAATTTCTTTATTCAACAGTTCTACGGTTCTCCCATATACTTACTTCGTCAATAGTTATAATTATAAGACATAGTTGAGTAAAACATTCTTATTAAAAAATTAATTAATTTAGGTATTAATATTAAATTTATTTATTTATTTATCTTCTATAGTTTTCAAAGTAACAATTCAAAATATATAGAGAAAGTGACAATTGAAAGTAAGATTAATAGATTAAAATAAAGGATCTTCTATAATTTAGTAAAATATAAGAGGGAGATAAAGTTTTATAATAAAAAATAAAAAGATTTGTCAACTATATCTTATAAATAATGACGAATGCTTGAAGGATATTCTCTAACATTTATTTTTTATTAGTTGAAATATAATTTGAAAATGCCTAAAAAAAAAGGGAGAATGTTAAAAAAATGTGTTGTGTTTTTTCATGTTTGTCGTGTGTCGTTTTTTTTACGGGTCCAAGTTGTCGGTGGGTCGGAGTGGGTTTATTGAATCCGTTTCATGGCAGCCACGTGTGACACAGTGTGGCGGTTGAACGTTATGAATATTGTAGTCATATAAAGTCATAACTAGCCATTTATTGAATCACAATTGAATGATTGCCACCAACAATTTTGTACCAATTAAGCCTTGCAATGATGGTGGAAACGAATCGGACACTTGTTAATGTAGCTCTGTTTTGAAGGACGTTATGTATGTTTTCCATTGGTGGGACCTTGTAGCAAGAACATGATATAATGAAGTAATTGAGGATGCCCCAGTCCTAGTTCGACAGCTTGGGTTTGAATAATACAAATTTGATGTTTTGTGACATTTTCTATTTTAATTTATGTCAAGTAGAGTCTTTAAGCCAGTTAATATCTTGGATTTGGTTTCGGGTTGATTATTATTGCAAGTTTGAAACAGAAAATTAGAAATCTAAAGTTGTGGCCACGTTTTTTCCTTCTTTCTGGAATGACTATTTGCTTTTGTGGTTGAAACTAAAGGAGTTGTAGGCGTTGGTTAGATTGTTTTAATTGGTAGGGTCTTTGAAGTTAAGTGTACGTTTAAGAATCTAATCCACAAGCAACGTCTTTACCACAAACGAGTGGATATAATTGATTATTTAGTCTCAATGGATCTTCCATAGACGAAACAACCAATTAGTGTAATCAGACACACCTACTTTTTCTTTCTAGTTTAAAGTGAGAAGGAAAAAGGGACAGACAATAAAGTTAACTTCTCTTGTATGCCCTTTAAGGTCGTTAAATGAAAAGACGCCAAGAGTTTCCAATGAAAAGATATATAGAGGTCAAATTAATATTGGTACTTCAGGCAAGAAATGAATCAATTCTCTTAATGAGATTAAAATTATATGAATTAAGAAGGTTACATCAAAATTTAGTATGCAAATAATATCTTGAGATATGTTTGGTAAGTTTTTTTAATTACTTGCCTTAAGGAACTTAGTCCACTCGAAACATCGACATTTTAGTCATCATACCACAGTTTTGTTGAATATGTCACGATCCTGAATAAACATGAACAGATAACAGTATTTTGAATTTCTTAACAGGAGCACACTACTTGTGAGAAAATCAAACTAATCATTCTTCATAGTTTTGATTTACACTTTACACCTTAAAAAGCTCAATCCATTGAATGCTTCAAGGAATCATAATTAATTTAAGCTAAACATAACACATTTTTACCAAAATGCAGATTCAATGCCAGATTAATGTTGGAAAAGCTTCGTGGGAAGAGGATGATATTTATTGGAGACTCCCTCAACCGAAGTCAATATGTCTCTTTGATATGCCTTCTCCATCAAATCATTCCTGAACATGCTAAATCCATGGAAACCTTTGATTCACTCACTGTCTTTACAGCTAAGGTAGGCACACCTCTTACTATTTGCTTATGTAGAATACATAACTTCAGTGTTAGCACCATTATCATGTTAGTCTTTTCCCCCCTCTTTGTTCATTGTGTTGTATTTAATTAGGAATACAATGCTACAATTGAGTTCTATTGGGCACCTTTTCTTCTTGAATCAAACTCCGATAATGCTGTCATCCATAGGGTAACTGATAGAATTGTGAGAAAAGGTTCAATCAATACGCATGGTCGTCATTGGAAAGGCGCTGACATTGTTGTATTTAACACTTACCTTTGGTGGATAACTGGCTCTAAGATGAAGATCTTGTATGTTTCTCTACTTTACACTATTCAAGCAATTATTTACTTTGCCCTCTCTCATTTCTTTGACATTGCCATTGCAAAACATTACTTAAAATTTTCTCAAACTTTTAGGCTTGGAACTTTTAACGATAAAGTAAAGGAGATAATTGATATGTCAACAGAGGATGCTTATCGTATGGCTATGAAGAGTATGCTTAGATGGGTGAGGCTGAACATGGACTCCAACAAGACAAGAGTCTTCTTTACCAGCATGTCACCGTCTCATGCAAAGTGAGTATAGTTCACACACATAATATACCAATAACACAATTTTTTGTTCTAAAAATAGTGGTTATCTATATTCTGATGTTGTTAACCTTTAGAGTGAGATTGATATGTACTTCTCATTATTCTATTTTCAAGAGAGTATTGGTTATTGAAGAATTTGTTATATAAGGAAGCACAAAATTGTGGGGACTCACATTGGTATGTAAATATGTGGCCATGTGGGCAGAAGCATAGAGTGGGGAGGTGAAGCAGGAGGGAACTGCTACAATGAAACAACACCAATTGATGATCCCACATATTGGGGTTCTGATTCTAAAAAATGCATAATGCAAGTAATTGAGGAAGTGTTTAGAAAATCCAAAGTACCTATAACTTTTCTCAACATTACTCAACTATCCAACTACCGTAAAGATGCACACACGTCAATTTACAAGAAGCAATGGAACCCATTGACTCCAGAGCAATTAGCTAACCCTGCTAGCTATGCTGATTGTGTGCATTGGTGTTTGCCTGGACTTCCAGATACTTGGAATGAGCTTTTGTTTGTCAAGTTATTTTATCCTTGAAAGTGCATCAAAATAAGAGATCCTTGTTCGCTCGGTTCCTTGTGTGGCACGAAAATTTGTAAATGGGAGGCTACAACCTACGAGCTTGTTAGAAATGGTAAAAGAGAACGAATGAATGAAAAAAGAGGATTTGTGTAGAATAATAGTACATTAGCATTGATGAATGAGGTGATTGTATATATAAAATTGAGTTAATTATTTTTTCTTGTAATTGGATTGTCAAATTTCAAATTTTTCTAGTTAATTATGTCCACCAGCGGTTCTATGCTAACATATATATTGATGAATTGTATTGGAATATTTGTTTTAACACTAGTACTTATCAATCATAAGAGAGATATTTGCTACCACAATTTACATATTATGTGTGATGAGAATATTTAAAATTATTTATTTCTCTTTCTATAATTGAAAATTGGGTCTAATTTGATCTTACAAGACAAACTTACAAGATGAGAATAACTTCCAATTTTTTTTTAAAATTGAAAAGTTATAATCATGAATAAGATGCATCCTAATTATGTTAACACTCATCTCTTAGACACCATCAACAAGTTATAAATATATCTTGACGAAGATGAAAACAAAAATACATGGGAGTACTATACCAATACCCATGAGCAAGAACAAATCAATAAAACCTTTAGTTAGGACAACCTAATCTATTGTTCATATAATCAACTATACAAAAAAGGAGAATTGAATCCCGTCAAGAGAATGTTAACTGAGAGATTATAATTAGCTAGCTTGTCAGCGCAACGATTACCCTCCCTACAAATATGAGGAATGCGAAAGTGCATTTTGAGAAGTAAAAAAAAAAAAAAGACAATAAATGCTGAACTTGAGAACCTTTCTAATCTCGTATCTCAAAATAGTTGAGTGATCCCCAACATCTCCCACCTCTTCAAGGTTCCTTTCTTTTGTATCTTTCATTAATTTTTTAACCCATCCTCAGATTAGTAGTGTATATATATATACACACAAAAAAAAAAAGTTTCAATAACTTTTCTTTGAATATAAACAACCTCCGAAAATTAAAAGATGAAAATTGAGATCATATATGGATGGGAATCACCAATCCAAAGTTCTTCGGTCTGCATATTTAACCAATAATATGAACCTGGACTGAGTCCCAAGTCACTGAAATCATAGAGTTGATAACAAGAAATGTGAAATAGAAAGGGAAGGAAAGTTACCGTGGGAGAAGAAAAAAACTGAATTTATATTAGATCAAACTAAAATTAAAAGAATACTATTCTCAATCTTGTCATTGGTGTAGGAAAATTTAATAATAATAATAATAATAATAATAATAAGGTTTAAATATGAATTTAGTCTTTCTAAGTTTTTATTTTTTTAAAATTTGATTCTTGTAATTTTATTTATTTATTTTTTTGCTTTATAAGTTTACACTTTTTAAATTTTAATCCCTTTAAAATCCATGCATTAATCGTGTTTTATGAATTAAAATTAGAAAACCATAAATTTATCATAACTAAAAAATAAATAAACTTATAAGAATCAAATTTTAAAAGCCCAAACTTATACAGTTGTTTTTCTATATGTTATTAGTTCTGTATTTGTAATTTTTGATTGGAATAATTGTCTATCAAGTTGTGGCCACGATTATCTAGACAGTCTTCTTTTTTTTTTTATCAATTTTGGAACCATGAATTTATAAAGTATCGAATTTTTATATTGGTTTATTATACATCCACTCATGAAATCAATCTAGAAAATCAAAAAACAATTAATCTTAGGTTTTTTTTTTTACCAATATCAAATTGATTAAGAGAGAATGAATACTCTTAAGTAAGTTAAAATTTCACATAATTAGATTTTATACAAGTTTTATGTCTACTTCTCTTGATAAATTTTAAATAAAACGACAACCTATAAAAGTCAATGAAAATGTCTTTAAATACAAAAAAATGATGCATCACCTATATATAATATCCTTAATTATCAATTTTTTTCAGTCACATGTTTTATGATAAATTTTTCAGAAGATCACTTATCTCATAACTACCCCAAATCAAACACTTAATTGTGAAATTCTTATGTGATAGGCTACCAAAAAATAGATACATATTATTAATATATGTAGTATTAATTAATTTCTTTAAATCATCATCATCAATTGTGTCATCTTATAACTGCATAACTTCTAAACTCCTCTCATTTTGATATATTCATTCAAAATGTTACACTATACATGAGAGGATTTTCTCACTCAATATGATAGTTGTAAGCCAAAATTTTACCTTGGCAAAGTTAGGTGAATTGCATTAAGATTCCTAAAGGCATGAACAATTAGTGGAAGCTGATGTTATGAAAATTGTTAATTGTGTATAAGCATGTAGTCGTGATAAGCTCAAGTATGGTTGAAATAAAATCAATAAATTTTTAAAAAACTACATGATTAAAAAATTTAACTTTAGACCTAAGAATGGGCGTTTAATCTAACATAATATTTTATCTCTCTCGCACCGAAGATCATAGTCAAAAAGAGAGATATTGAAGGGTAAAAGCCGAATGAGGAGAATCTTTTCATCGGTAAGTGAAATAGTACGAAATAGTGCGTACACAGTTAATAGATGGGAGTGAGGAATGGTTAATAAACTATTTTTCATTTTAAATATTTATTAATATTTTTTATTTCATTTTTTTATTACTTCATAAACTCTATTTATATTTATAAGTTTTTATTTTTTAACACTCACAAATCTCAAATGGCTAGTTAGCAATCTTATTATTTTATATTTTTTCTTATCAAATTATATTACTTATCTTATCTATATGTTTTTTCTTTCTATCTCAATGTGTCAACTAATATTGGTAGTCAAAAAATCTTTTTTCTATACCTATTTTTTTTTCTTTCTTTCTTTAGGTGTAAAATAATATATAAGTGTCTATTAAACATTTTTCAAATATGAGAAATTACCGGCAATTATTTGACCAAGTCCTGTGTGGTAAAATGAGTAAATGACTCATGGGACACTAATTCTTCTAACAGTAATAATGTATATATAAGCAAACAAGGCAAGGTTCATCAAACATTAAAGAATGCTTTTGACGCCCACTTGCAAGCCAAGTTGCAATTCCTCCACCCCTTCCAACCTACAACTCACATTTGTATAATGAAATATATAAATAACAACTATCAATATTGAACGCAAAAAGAGAGAGAATATCATTAGCTTCGCAAAAGAATAACAACGTGGCATTGTTTGCCGAACAAGTTGATTTTCCTCCATGGCAAGTTGCAGTTCAAAGCCTGATTTTAGAAAATAGTTTATTATGACGTCGGAATCCCTAAATATAATTATGATGATCTATTTGTTAATATTATACGCTCCATATTACGTGCATGGCTATCAAAGAGAAATCTCATTTGTTTTTAGAAAAATGTGCTCTCTTTTTTTAGTATCAGGGTTTCAGTTATCCTTTCGCTAATACGTACATATGCAGTACAATTTAGGGCCGACAAAATTAGTAGAAGCTTCAGAGCAACTTGCAAATTTTTATAACAAAAAAGAGCAACTTGTAAAAGCCACTGCCCACTGTTTCACAGATTTCCACGCTCAGAAAAGATCCAATGGCTAATTAATATATATATTTTACTTTTGAAAGATGACAAAAATTATATATATATAATTTTGGTAGTTAATTACTCAATATAATTTAGAAAAACGTTCGGTGTGTGTTTATAGCAAATGAGAGAAATAATAATAAATGTGATGAGAGATAACTTTAATTACATGTGAGTTTTATTATATATAAAAAGATTATATTTAGCTAAATTCAAAATGGCTGGTAGTTACATTTCAAAATAGCGAATTTGAAGCTTTGAGCAAGACTGTGGGCATGCAACTTGATCATTTTAGACCACAAACATTGAAAGCATTATCAGGCAGCTAGCTTTTGAAAACACGTGAATGGGTTGTTCCAAACATCGTGTTAAACATTGATCCCTCAGAAATTATTTCAAAGACTGATATATCAATAATGGATGGAATACTTTCTTTTCCTAAGCTTAAATAAATTGACACGGTCTAATTGAACTGGTTGAGTAAAAAGGTTGATGAATTATATATAGGTAAACTCATGGATAAAAAAATTTAATAAGATTTATTACCAACCTTGCACATTACTTGATCAGTTAGTGAAGTGAACTATATTAGCGCAAACTTTTCAGTGACTTATAATACATCCACAGTCTTCTTTGGCAGTTACTATTATAACTTTGCAGCGGCTTATCCGGCGGGTATTATATGCATTGTGACGAATGGCGATCGATTGGTTTGGTTTTGAACATTAAAAAAATTGCATTAGAAGATGATGATGATGATCACGCCAGATGCATGGAGAATATTAAAAGTATGAATTTGCTAATAGAATTGTTGGGTACTATGTATATGTACAAGTGTGTGTAAGTTGCTTCCTTGGACTTCTTGTCTTGGTAATAATAATATATTAATGTTCTTTTAAGTCACTTTTCAATAAATGAAATAGAAAAAAGTACATTATTATTTGAGTTTAATTAGAATGTACTAGCACTTTTTTTATATTAAGATTGTTGACTTTAAAAATAATTATATAGAAGTCATAGTTATAATTTTAATTAAAATCTTATTCTTAATTTTTAAAACCAAAATGGACACACCAAATCAACGAGGTAATAACGTTTAAATTCATTCAAAAAAATTCTCCTTTTTTAATTAACGCATTGGTTGGTTAATTAACCCTTCATAAAGCTAGCGTTCTTTATTTAAGTAGGAATGCTTAGACTCCTCAGATGTTGATGGAATGATATGAAGAGTTAAGTAATATTTTATAAACTTTATCATTTATTTTAATCAAATTTAAATGTTGGAAGGTCGATCTTAAACGTTGGATAGGGTACTCACCTTTAAAATTAATTTGCTTTATTATATGATAAATTTTAACAATATAATCTTTTCAAAGTTCTCTTTATTAATTAATATTATTATGTGATTAATTGGTTTTGTAAAAAAAGGTGATTAATTGGTAGTACATATATCCCAAATATATAGAGAGTACAATAACCCTGCAGAATATCTAATAAAACTTACGTAAAACTTATCCAATAATAAATACTTAAATATAGTAGTGTATTAAAAATGTTATTTTAATTACTAATATATCCTTCATATTATATCGTTTGTACGTTGTACGTTTACTAGTATATAGTCTTTTATATTTTGGTGATCACTGAGCCGGGGGGTGATTTAGGTGACAATATTACATTGATCGAAGAAATTTTTATTTTTTTTTTACAAAAAGAAAGTTATTTTATTCTTATCACTCTTTTATTTCAATAAATAGATGCTCCAGTGTCCACAATACTTCCTTTAGCTATAGTTTTCTTTTCATGTCTTGTTCATACGAATTTTTTTTTTTTTGGGACAACTGTTCATACGAGTTCATACAATGTTTATCTTGTATTATATTTAAGTACATTATTGTTCATACCTCCTTTATTCGGATTGTAACATTAACCATTGCTGTGGAGTGCTCAACTGCTCAAGTGTGTCAGTGTGTGTACGGTAGGCTTTCGCTCCCTCTTCAAAATATGATTAAAATAAAAATATATTAGTTAAAAAATTAAAAAATAATATTTATTATATAAATTATAAGAGGACATAAAAAAATCATGAAAAACATAATTTTTTTTTTATTTTTTAGTAAAAATATTTTAATTTTAATCTTCTTAACTAATATCTTAGGTCAACAAGTTAGCATTTGTATTAAAATAAGTAAAAATATATATTTAACTAACCTGCCAGCTCATCAATTTTCCACATCTCGAGAAAATATGTACTAAAGACGAATACAAACTAGCTAATAAAAAGGTTAACATTAGCAACTACTCATTGGTTAATTCATAATTTTATTTACCGTGTGTTACGAATGAAAGAAAATATACACAAAAGTCAAAACAAGAAGAATCAAAGTTCACCTCCGATGCGAAGTTCAGCGCAAATAGAACACCATCAATCCACGATCAAAGAGCTTGCTAGGTAGAATGAAAAGAGAAAATAGAACTACATCATTGAACATTTATATGAACAGTAACATATATCGTATATGCATATACATATCACATTGATTCAACCATTGCCGTCCGAAAAACCCTATTGATCTACCCATCCATGCATATCAATTCCAAACACACGGGGTTGAATCTAAGTCCATGACACCCGAATTTGAAACAAAAAAACCGGAAGACACAACCCATTTTAACTTTAAAAGAAAAAGAAGAAGAAATGAATGATATCGTTAAACACTTAAAAGTTAACAGTGTTGTGCAGTGTTTTCACAGTTTTTGGTTCTGTTCTCAGCAACCTGAGCCAGCGACTGTAAGTTACAACGTACGATCGCGTCGACGAACATGCATGTTTCCTCCTTAGTGTTACCCTGTGGTGCGTCAACGACGTATGACTCGATGACAAGTGTCCCGTTTCCGTTGGCGTGGAGCGTCGTCACCGACCGGTAGTTCCTGAGGCGGTGGTCGCCGCCGACGACGCTGAAACTGATGACGTGGCGCTCGTCGTCGAGGATCTCCAGCCGCTCCGTGCTCGTCTCGGCGGGGAGCCCCGACACCACCCGCACCTCGCGGACGGCGCCCACGCGAATGCCGTCGCCGGTGATGACGTGGCAGCTCTTCACGAAGTTCTTGTACCCCTGCGGGTTGTCGAACCGCCGCACCACCGCCCACACGACGGCGACGGGGGCGTTGATGTGCTGCGTCACCACGGAGCAGCACTGGTTGGGCCCCACCACGTGCTCGTGGTGGAGCGCCACCGTGTCGGGGGCCGCGATTCCCCTGCCAGAAGAGAGAGAGGGCACCACGAGGCGACGCGCCTCTGTGGACTGCGGCGCTTGAGGCTGCTTCGGGAAGTTAACGCCGTTGGCGATGGCAACGGTGGCGGAGTCGGTGATAGGATTGAACCTATCCAACTGAAGAGAAGAAGGCATTGTTATCATTATTATTATTTTAATTTATAATAAAAATAACAGTAACTAAAAATATCTCTCTTTGTTTCTTCTACTCTCCGGAGATATATATCACTTTGTGTTTGTGTGTGTGATTTGTTGATGATGTTGAATAATAAGCAAAAGCATATATATGAGAGGGTGTTATTGGAGACGGCAAGGCGTAAGGGGTGGGTTAGTATAAATATTTTTGTAGTACAAGTTGCATTAGTTTTGTTGTTGAAATGAAGGGGTTTTCTTTTTTCTTCTCTTCTTTTTGCTCTTGTTTGTTGCTTTTGGAGATGAGATTGGAGCTAGGTGAGAGAGAGAGAAATGAGAGGATACATTACAAGACACGGCATGCAAGTGGATCCTCAACTTGCAATGCAACTCTATTGTATTTTGTTGGACTTGGTTTTTATCAATTAATACCTTTTTCTTTATTTCAAACTGCAACTTTGCCTCTCCATCCTTCTCTATTATTTTATTGTTTATTTTTAAATAAGTATCATTATTTAATTTGTCAACATGTATGAATTTTAATTTTTTCACACTTTTTTTTTTAAGTTATGCATTGAGAGAGTGTAATTTTTTTTACATAATTATTCAATCATATAGCTTATTATATATGATAAATTTATTGAATTTTAAAATAATTATCTTAAAATAATTCAAACAAGAATAATATAAAATTATTTTACATTATAAACTATAAAAACATATTTTTACCAACTTTATATATATATATATATA
This sequence comes from Glycine tomentella, assembly GCA_007407185.1. Classification (NCBI taxonomy): domain Eukaryota; kingdom Viridiplantae; phylum Streptophyta; class Magnoliopsida; order Fabales; family Fabaceae; genus Glycine; species Glycine tomentella. Next base: position 2,377,846 of record PYAF01005436.1, read on the forward strand.
TATATATATATATATAATTCTTTTCAGAAAAGCAAATCAATGTACTGACTGCTAATTAGCATCTCAGGGTCCTCTTCATGACTTATGTATTGTAGTTTATATTATACTCCTGGTGAGTTAAAACCTTTATTGTTAGTTGATGTCCCTAATACAGTTTTTTGTTCACCTATAACTGCTCTTATATTTTTTAATGATAAAAAAAATTATATAATCATAATAAATAATCAAGATTACAAATTAGTTGATGATCACATGACTGCTTAAAAAAATAAAAATCATGTGTATTTTTTTAATCTTAAAAATATAATCTAATAATTTATATTTACGATTTTTATTTCACAAAATAACCATTTTTTCAGTGTACTCTGTTTATATAAAGTGGGATGGCTTTGCATGGGGTAAGTGAAGGAATTTAATAGCTTTCGATGATTTTGGGTGGTGCTGGTTACGTAGTATTTTGGTTAGTGTAAATCCTAAAATGATATAACCGGTATCCACACTCATGATCTGTTGGAAATAACTCTTCTATTTCTTTATTAATTTGGAGCGGAAAGGTATAACTTATACCTCTCTCTCTATTTATATTAAGATTATAATTTGGCTGTTTCCAAATATATATAAAACACTCGAGCAATATAGCTAACAATTATAACTGGCATATATGCACTTCTATCCAGTTTCACAGTACGAACTACATATATCAATGTGATTTATATTAATTACCATTGTTATTTTATTAAAAATGAAACACATTGGGTGGGAAAAATCACATCGGGTAAATCATATTATTTCTAGAGACAAGTACATAGAAAGCGGCTCCTGTAAAAAAATGGTTATTTTGAGAAATAAAAATCGTAAATAAAAATTATTAGATTATATTTTTAAATT